>LR736877.1:1371396-1580808 GCA_902654985.2 Oryctes borbonicus
ATGATGAGGACCATTCGTGTCCTCGAAACGGCCGTCCCGGACTAATTATTATATTACTATATAATAAATTAAACTTGTGTGGTGCGGAGGGTGCCGATACTTATGTGTTGTTTAAAATGTGTATGTATAAATATATATACTTAGACTGTATTATATATATATATATATATATATATATATATAAAGGTATCCATAGGCATAGCCAGAGAGGAGCAAGAAGGGTACGTCCTAGATATCTGAAATAGTTTCACTTCCTTTTCTTATTGCCGGTGATATAAAAGTTTCATTCTACTTTCCTGTTGGTCGCACATTATACATTGTTTAAAGCAAAAATTTGGTATTTTATTTTTTTTCTACATTAAGGTGCATCCCCCTGCAATTAGTACTTAAATTAAGAAAATGAACCTGCTAGGATGAAGGTTAAACATGTCAAGAGGGTATAAAGAATTGATGAAATAAATTATACCAAATACAACAACCTTATTTTCATAACTTTACGACACACAAAGAGTAATATTATAGACGGCGGAGTGTTGAGCAAGATAGGGGAAATACAAAGAAAACCGAATGATACCAATACCAAATTTAAAATAGCGAAATCACCAATATTGCCACTGGCAGCACACCCAAGCGGTTGGTTGCGAAACTAAACAACACAATCAGTAATTCCTATTCGACGTTCTAGTGACGTTGAATACTTTATCGATATTACAGAAATCTGTAACGTCATTATCCTGTCATTTATGATTTTTGTTTATATACAATTGATGATTTCATAATGTTTTTACCTCTGTATACCTAAAAGAATTTACAATGCCCGTGGATATTAAAGAATTAACTGAGGGTTGGTTGGAACTGGAAAGCGACCCAGGTTTATTCACATTACTACTAGAAGATTTCGGCGTTAAAGGTGTCCAAGTCGAAGAAATTTACGATCTCAATAAACCTCTAGATAGTCCGGTATATGGCTTTATTTTTCTTTTTCGGTGGATTGAAGAGCGGCGTTCCAGAAGGAAAGTCGTGGAACAGACGGAGGTATTCGTAAAAGATGAAGAGATCGTCAATAATATATTCTTCGCCCAGCAAATGGTACCAAATAGTTGCGCTACCCATGCTTTAATTTCAATTTTGCTCAATTGTCCCAATATCCACCTAGGAGATACACTTAGTAGGTTAAAAGCACATACTCATGGAATGTCGCCTGAAAATAAAGGATGGGCTATCGGAAATACTCCAGAGTTAGCATGTGCTCATAATTCGCATGCAATGCCCCAAGCTAAGCGAAGATTAGATAAAAGTAAATATTATATTTTTGTTTATTTGTCAACTGGATTTAACATAGTTTGTATTAGGTAGTGGTGTGCCAACTGGTAGATTTACTGGCGAAGCATTCCATTTTGTTAGTTTTGTACCAATAAATGGAAGACTATTTGAATTAGATGGTTTGAAGCCATATCCCATCGACCATGGCCCGTGGAATTCTGAAAACGGTGATTGGACTGAAAAATTTAGAAGTGTAATGAGTGAACGTTTAGGGATTACAACTGGAGAGCAATACCACGATATTAGATTTAATCTCATGGCAGTGGTGCCAGATCGTCGATTAGCAATAACGTATAAATTAAAAATGCTTAAAACGAATCGGCAAATAGTTTTAGATGCATTACAGCAGCTAATGAAAATAAAAAATTCTGATAAGAAAGGTGAAAAAGAGGACGACAAGGTTAAAAAGGAACTTATAGAAGGTGTTGAGAAGTCGAATATAATGGACATCGTTGCTTCTTTAGAATCGACAAGTAATACAGGTATAAGTAGTGATTTAAAATTAAGAGATGGTACATTAGGCGAAACAAGTGATAATGCTGTGAAAATCAATAAGGATAAGGTAATGCTTTGTCCATTGGATTACTCAACACCATTGACGATTCAAACATCACCCGCTCCAAGTACTTCAAGTACTGATACATCATCGGAAATAGGGTCAGCTTTTAATTCACCTACGACTGCTTGGAATTGGGTAGCCGGGCAGAACAGTCCATCTTCACGAGATTTGAAGAGATTTGTTGTTATTAAGGTTGCCAATGATGATAAAGATAAATTAAGTAAGTGTTGGTAGCATACAGGATTTAGATTTACATTTTAAAAATATTTTGCAATATACAGAGTGTTCCGAATTTATAATTATATAGTGTGTCTCATAAGTTCGTAGCTATCCAGAATTGTTTTTTTTTAATTAGGCTTGCTGTATACAATTACATTTTTGGAATCCCCATTAACTTCTGAGATAAAACATGATCTAACCGTCCTAAAATTAAGGGTTTGAGAACTGTTAGAGAGTCATTAGGGCTGTAAGGATTAAAAAAAAATAGGCATTTACATAAACTATTTTATGGAAGCTCATCTTTAGATAAATATGATTACCTAGATTAATACTTAATACACCCGCGTATGTGCTTTTAATTTGCTAACGAGATCCGCGTTATATAGCGTTGATATGGAATGCTATTTATTTGTGGTAACGGCCCAACGGAGTGTATAAGCTCGTTATAACTAACATAAATTGTGTGTGTAAAGTGTCCCATGGCTCACAGTGATTCGCTCTGCCCAGTCAGACACAGACCCTTTTACTATTGGATTGACGAAGTGTTGTTTGTTTAATGGAACACCTTGTGTTTATTTTACAAGCGCTTCAATTACTCTGAATTGCTTTTTGTTATGAACCTTACATTTTCAAAAATATCCCGAAAACTGTCTTGAAAAATATAAGTCTATTTCTTCAGATAGAATTCAAACATGAATCAATGTACAGGTGTTGGTATGCTTTTTTTAAACATCCTGCATGTTATTTTCAGAATGTAAACTTTATGGTTTCCAGGTGTTAATAATAATAGTAAACGTAATAATGAAGATCCTACATCATCTAAGAAATCCTCATTGAATACCGGCCATGCTAGAGTACGAACAAGTGATGGGGACACAGTTGTAGCCGAGAAAAAGAATCCAGAACTTTTAGAACCCCATACTTTCGCCCCACAAGATCTATTAGCTTTATTAAGGAATCTAGAAAACGAAATTTGTATCTGTGAAATCAATTTGAAAGATGAAAATGACAAACAGAACAAATATAAGGTAAACTGTGCATATTATAAAGCATGGTCGTTTATTAACGCTTACCTGTAAAATTGCCGACACTTTCCTTTGTCTTCATTACAGATAGATGATTGTAGAAGAACTTATAATTACGATGAGTTCATATGCACATTTTTATCAATGCTTGCAGAACAAGGGAAGCTTGCCGAATTAGTGGAACAACATTTGGGAACGAAAAGGCCGAATACTGTCCCAGCTCCGAAATCAAATAAGACAACGAAGAAACAAGATAGCAATACTAAAAAGAAGAAAGGTAGAGGTTCAAAAGTGAAACGACGGAGGTGATATTAAAATATTTTATATATACAAGGCTTTCTTTACTTAATTTATGCTTTATATTTTTTATCTTAGCTTTATTTAATATATATATAATCTGTTTTATTTTAATTGGAAATAAAAGCAATAATAAATACCAAGAACTATAACAATTTGATTTATTTGATGTTAAAACAGTATATTGTAAACTTATTTTTAGGTGATCCTTCTGGGCGCGGCTACCATTTCATGTGGCAATTTCACCACACATATACGATTGGTAAAATTTTATCAAGAATCCGATGACTTTCTTGCGAAATGTCTCCTGTTATTTTACACTGGGAACTACGATATTAGTTGTTTAATTGTTTTTCCTCACTCTGTTGGCGCGGAGCTGCATTACAAGGCTTCGATTTGCTTGTACATATCCGTTATATATCATCATGCGAAAATACACGAGGAAATCCAAGCATTGTAATTGATTTTTCATTTACGTCACTGTTAGCCGTCACCGCGTGATCATATCAGCATATTTCATTAGTTGCCCTTCGGCAGAGTGAGTGTATTTGTATTCTTTCTTAACGCATGCCCAATGCAGCCAATGGGATTGGTATATGAACTGTCAACTCTAATTGGATCCACCCCTTGGGCAAATTTTGCCTACGCCCATGAACGCAACTACAGAAATTATATTTTATTTGATTTATTTTGATTTTTATTTATTGATATAAGGATATACGCCCATATTTCTCCCGTAATATTGGATAATACGTTGAGTACTTATTTCGGGAAATACAATTAATTGTAAATTTGATTTAAAATTGATATAATTTCAAATAATATTCTTTTGAGAGTGTTCTCTATTGAACAAAAACCTTAACTAGAAACATTTCAAGTTTTTACTATTAGTGTTAACGAATCATTTGTACGGGTTGTTATAATTTATTACAGATGCTATTTTATTTAATAGTATTTCTTAAATGTTAAAATATTTCCTATGAGTAACAGCATAAATGCAAATATAATATTTTAACGGTTAGCGTCATCTAATCAACAGAAGCTTAAATTATTTTGTACTACTTGGATCTATTTGTTGTTAAATCCATTATCTAATTTATCGGCTCGATGGTAGAACTTTCAGAGTCACGATAAAATAGTATCTTGATATTAGATGGCGCGAGTAGCCTTAATTATTATTATTAATTAGGATTATGCTTAAATTTTAGGAAAATACAGCAAATTATGCGGCTTTTTAGTTTAATTAAAACTATATTTGCAATAAATATTTATAATAAGAATAAGTTGAGGAAACATTCAAAATTCAAAACAAAATTTAAAGTACAATTAAATAGAAGTTTAATGGTCTTGTTTGTGCCTGGATTGTAGTTTCTTTTTTTTAATAAATGAATTTAGTATTTCACTATTGCTATTTACTATATAAAATACATTGGAGCTTTTTAATTTCTGTTTTTTGCACAATGTGGCTCATATTACAGCGGTGCTAGGTAATGACGTAACAGAGAGCCGTATACAACAATTCGACCTCCTCGTGCATTTCCGTTGGACAGTAGAATATACACAATATGCAAGGAAAAGTCACGAAGAAGTCGAATCGTAGTGTGTGTTACGTATTCACTTACCGCCCCCTGATTACATTAATACCGTAGGAATAAGGTACAGTTAATACATAAAAACTAAAAATTAAAAACAAACGTAACAGTCACCGCCAAAGATTTGAAAATACATGAAATTATAATGGCGCGATATTTAAATATTATTAAATCAAACAGGTCTAATTTTAAGTCCTGCGGCAGTTTCTAAATACGAATAGAGTAATGGCAACAATGGTCGTTGCCGAACGCGTGAGATGTTTTTCAGGACATATACACATTGCAAAGATTACTCAATTCCTCTCTATAATGTAATCAGAACCACGCGCTGCGTGACGTACGCTGCGTTCTACATGGTGTCGAGTGTCGGGCGCAGTATTGTGTTTTGATCCCTTAATTCCTTTCTTTCTGGTTTAAATACTTGTTATTACTTTAATTTTAACTCCTGTAGTATTACTCGTTGTATTTATAGTTTGTTAATTCATAGAAATTCGGTCGTAGTAAGGAAAATGTTGTATATCGTCGTTTTCTCGATGATAAGAATATTATTGCGAAAATCAGTCATGGGTCAATGATTATTTCCATTAGGATACGAGTCAATAGGGCTTACCCTTTTCCTTCTTTTTGTGACATCTTGTTCATAATTACTTACTTAAGTTATTTTTCAACTATTTCAAAAAGCGTGGTACGTTTAGTTGAAAGGAAACATATCGAAATTTTGATGATGTTTGAGTTCAATGCTTTACTTAACGCGGAGCTTCCAAAATGTGAACCCACTGCGCGGCCCACTGTCACGAAAATACATTAAAAATTTAAAAACCATGTCCAGATTAAAGATTTAGATAAAAGTGGCCGTTCAAATCTAGCAAGGTATTGCTTCACCATTATCAAACTAGTGCAGGAATTGTCGCAAGATGACTGGCCGAAGGATTAAGTTTTGCGATGCTTGAAGACAACACAGCTTCTGTGCTTCTTCGACGAAGCCATGTTTGCCCATGGTCTTCTAGATATAACCGTTGTTATTGGATCCAGCAGAATCTTTATTAGGTAGGAGATTTAAGAAGTATCCACAGAAGATCAAAGTTTGGAAGGGGATTTGAGAGAACGGAATATCTGGATCCCTTCTTTCTTCAAGCCAAATGCTGAGATGTTCCTCCATTAGCGATAATGTTTCCAAACGCAGCAAATTCAGATAGTTCTAAGGAAACCGCCTGTATCCAACAAGATGTGGCTGCATCTCATTGTAACTAAAAGATTGCATACCGGAAGAGATAGGTACTTATGATACAAGTTGCAATGGTTCAGAGTGTAGTTTTTATTATCGTTTATTTATCGTTTATTTATTATTATTTATTATCTTGACTATTGCCAGGCAGCTAATGGGGCATTTATTGTAATAGTTTCATATTCATATTTTTCAATTTGACTGCAAATATTTTGAGCGGGATTACAAGATAATGGAATGCAGGTGATGCCTTGAGAGAGTTGACTTTGAATAGGCAAATCAGCCGCATTGAGCAATCCTTGAAAGGTTTACTGTCCTTACATATATTCTTTTAACAACCCGTGATTAAGAAATATTAGATCTTGTTTTCATTGTTGGTATATCTAATTAAATTTAATTGCGAAGAATTGACGCTTGGCAAAGCAAAGAATACAACGTTGAAGTGAAACATAAGTTGCTTTCCAGTGTTATTATTATTATCAAACCAATATATCACAATATTTCATGTCCTTAGTTCCCTCTCATTCAACGCCGAACTCATTTCTTATCCACGGATATTTTTCCGGACATTCGGCACACGTGTGCAACAAACGCTGTTCTTGAAACACCCTGCTGTACAACTTGCAGACGTTGGGCTTATCGCAGGCGATCTCGGCCGCTTGGAAATGTCTTTTGCAATTCCACGGCTCGAAGGAGTTCAGATCGTCAAGTCGGGTCGGCCGCCTCATCCACTCTATAGCTTGCCAATTCGTCACGAACCATACATCCGGGTACTGCATCATGTTGTCCAGGAATTTCTGGTTTATTGAAGCGAACGTGTGAAATATGAGATCGAGAGAGAGAATTGATTACATGGTGAAGAATTGCAAAAGCGTGTGAATCGTTAATTGTTAATAAAAGTATAAGATATAAGGAAAGCTCAACTAGCAAGAATAGTGCCAACCTGTAAAGCTTCTAAATAATCCTGATTTTTTAACCAGGGCGAGTGAAGATGTAGTCCGTAAGGAGCTCTATTGGTCAAATAATGTCGCTTGAAATTCTGTACGAGGACTTCGTATATATTTTCACCAGATAGATCCTTAGGGCAAATGTCCAGAGTTGAACAAATTACGTCTTTAGATACGGACAGTTGATTCAACACCATTTCCCAAAGGCCAGGATACGAACGGTTTGGACATTTTTGGATTTCTTCTGGAGAACGACGTTAAAACATAATTTGAGAAATTATAAGGACCATTTTAAAATATACCTGTGCAATTATGAGGAATTTTATAATCTAACGTATAGGGCCAATACGGTGGATCCGCCATTGGTGTAATGATGGAACTATCGTAAACGAAACCGAATTCTTTCATCATTAAAAACTGCCTATTCCATCCAATTCTTAAAAATGGCACTCGGACGCCTCTGATTTCCCCCATTCTTATTTTGGAGTAACTGTGGAGTATATTTGCTTCTCCAATCATTTCATCGAACCAATCTTCAATTGTTGCATTGTCAGACCACCAGCTTTCAGGGCCGCGATGTCTGGTAAGTAAGAAACATAAATTTAATAGTCTTTTGACTGAAAAAAAAGACAATCTTACGTAATAGAATGAATCCCAATTTCATGTCCGTGATTCCATAATTTCTGAGTTTGATGATAATTATTGTATTGATGACTTATAAAGAAGGTAGCTGGTATGGGGCATCCGTTTGGATTTTGGAAATCTTCAGTAAATAACACCCTTGAGTATAAATCCCAATTCTCAAAATTGATGGCGTCGTCAAAAGTTAATAGGATCATCTGTGGAATTTCTGATGGCATTAAACTTCCCGGTATACCAGTTCCTTAAAAATTGCCGGAGATAAATTTTAAAATATCCAAATATATTTCTTTCAAGTTACTTTACCGTCAGTTGAACAGAAGCAATCGGGGAGTTTACACGCGGTTGTATTGCATGGCATAGCTACATATTTATCACTTTTAATGTTGCAATCGCTTTCATCGCTACCATCTTGGCAATCTATGGACCCGTCGCAGAAGTAGGTACCAGGTAAACAAGTACCATCGGCGCAGCCTAAGTAATTCTCTTTTTCGCATTTCGCTTTGTCTAATAAGGGTTGTGGTACTACTGGTTCTAAAATGAAATATTTGCTGAAAACATCTGTAACTGTTAGCCCCATGGCTGGCAGTTACAGATCTTCACGCACGCAATATGCTTAAATTTAATTCTAATTTCTAGAGTGTTTGCAAATAGATAGTTTTCAAATTGAAAATGTGGACCCTAAATTAAAAAAGAAAAAGCAGAAGAGGGATTAATAACAATATACACGGAGAAGAAAGAAGGTGATTTTCGCGGGGCTTTTTACACATTAAAAAATAAAATTTGAATCACTATTCTACCGTGTCAGACTTTGAGATATTGGGTGTTAAAGAAACATGGGTATTTCGTCAAAATATCAAATACTAAGTAATATACCAGGTGTTTCATTAAGGGAAACAAATTTATACTATGCAAGACTTTTCCGAATATATTTTATTTAGTTTTGTTCAGGAAAGAAATACGCATGTACTTCGTCGATGTCCTGTCCTGTATATTAATAACCAAGCAAATAAAACGGAAACGACAATATTGAAGAAACTTTGCAGGTAAGTGTAATGACATTACACTGATTTAGAACATTTTGTTGTTGTTGCACTTCCAATGCAACTGTCAACATTTTTTGTTTAAACGGAACATCCTGTATATTTTTGTAGATTATAATATACCTGCTTTTTCAGATTCGTCCATATTAGTTTTAGTACCATTATCGGCAAAAAAATGCACTTTAGATCTACTGAGCAATTAATTTTATTTATTGTAAATTAATCACAAAATCCAACATAAACAAAATCAGCTCAAATGTTCAAAACTACTCGCCGCTTAACTACTGAGAATATAGAAGATTAATTCACATCCACCGACTATCCTTTGTCTCAACTCCTGCAAAGTAGTTGGTCGCATAAGGTAAACACGTGAAATGACCTCAAAGGAAAAAAAATCTTATGGACTAAGCTTAAGACTGAAGAACGTGCAGGTCAATCAGTGAATCCTCTACGTCTAATCGATTTGGAAAAGCAGCAACCAAAAATTTCTCGTCTTATCATATCGGAGGAACGCTCCATACTGCTGAAGCTACAAATGTTGAGGTAACTGCCAATTGAAGCGCAGGCATAGTTTGGTTATTCATTAGACCCAAATACTTTTCAACATTCAAATTTCCCTTTATAAAAAATGGAACCATAAGCTCGTTTCCTACAGTTTCCGTCCAAACATTCAACTTTTGGGGATGTTGAGTATAGGCTTCGTGAATCTAGTGAGGATTCTCATTTGAGCAATACCTTGAATTATGGCGATTAACTGTTCCATTCAAACAAAGAGTTGCCTTGTCTACACTACAAATTTCCATAATTCTTTCATCTGACAATTCTTGAATCAAGCATACTTTGTACTGATAGTACTTTTCTTTTTTCAATATTTTCTCTACAGAACGACGACTTATACCATGGTTTAATGCCAAAGTTGTCGTACAAGTTTGAGGTGATTCTTTCAATTCAATAGGAATGCTTTTTCTAATACTTTTGTTAGTTATAGTTTGTGGTCTTCCAGTTCTTAAATTTTTAACTGTTTCAGTTAAACTAAAACCTTCTCGTGTTTTAGTAACAGCCGAACGTGTTATAGGATTTCTTTTGTTTTTCTTTTCTTAAATCATTAAGAAGATGACACACTAAGCGGTGCACGTTTATTTTTGTTGGTAAACAGAAAAATGTAGCTGCTTTTGCTTATCTCCATAAGTAAATGTGAAGTGCTTTTTTGCATATATTAACAGATTGAAATCAGTGTGGACGAATCCGGAAGGACAGGGTCTATTATAATCTGCCAAAAAATATACAGGCTGTCCCACTTAAATAAAAAAGTAAAAAAGTACAGTAATGACAAATTCGAAATCAGATGCGTTAGGCGTCATTACAGTCACCTGCAAAGTTTCATCAATATCATCGTTTCCGTTTGAGAGATATTTGCTTGGTTCCATACTTTCTTCCAATCCTGTATAACAATTTAACAGTTGGTAGAATTGCATTGTACGCATATATGTAGCGCATATTAAAGGTAGACAAAGCATGGTGTGAAATGAAACTATTTCGAACCCGAACTCTTAATTTTACTTAAAATTATAATAAAATTTGAAGAAAGAGTGTCTACGTATTTTCAAATATTAGTTTCTCCATATATGTAATTAAATGATTTATTGCAAAAATGAAAACTTATATTTCCCTTTTAAAATAGATTATGTTTACCCAGCCTGAATGACTGAACCACTTTAAGTGGCCCATTCGATGTTCTTCGAAGGCGTAATTTCACTTTAAGAAACAATTTTCTTCAAGCACTACAAACCCAAACTTAAACTATTTGTCGTCAGCCAATCTTAACCTTCGTACTGTGTACACAAAATAAATAATTTATCAACCTGCAGTCGCATCGCAGTTGAGGACGTTCGACTTGAAGTCGCAAATTTGCCGGGTGACATCAAAGAGTAGGCCGGTCGAGCAGCGGAACTCGAACACTTCTCCCTCCAGGCAAAGGAAGTACTTGGAACATTCTTGCTCTGTCCATATCCTGTGGGTTGGTCGATCCGGGTCCCTATAGAAACGGCCGTTTTCCAAACAACGAATCTCCTCTGTGTCTGAGGTTTCCTCTGCGATGGCTGAGTCTAGAACATTCACCTAATGAAATAAGATATTTACTTATACAGGGTGTTATAGTCGGTGTACAAGTACTTGTAGAAGAGTTGCTTAATTAGCGTATTTGGTATTTATTGAATAATTAACTCTAATAATTACTCAAAGTGTGCCGAAAATGAATTTGAGAATGTAACTGGATATTTTTTAACACAATTTGTGGAATCATCAAGAAAATAGAATTAGGCATTTCGAGTAACAAATTAATGCTTAGAAACAATTTGATTTTAAGAGCGACGCTATTTGCAATTTAAACCAAATTTATGCGATTTCGTAGAAGCGTTTGTGCCACGCATTGGTTGAAATGTAGCTCTCCCATGGCGCAGTAGATTGGAGCGGTGTACAAGATAGCCGCATCGTGTCTTCTTATACACTTGACACGTCATATTTAGTGGTTTGTTTGACCTAAGGCAATTATATGCTTACGTCTATAAAGCAGAAAAAAGCAGCTCTTCAATATCATGAACATTTCTATGATACAAAGATGAAAGTGTAATAGTTACCTAAGAACTTAACTATATGACTGCCTACCATCTGAATTAAAGGAAATAGCAAATACAAATACATTTAAGAAGAGAATGAGAAAATTTATTTCAAGATTCAAGAATAATTATTAATGTAATAGGAAGAAATGACTGAAACGCGTGTGATCAATCTAAATATATAAAAATATTTTCTAATTATAATTAATTACCTACGTACAAGTTTCATCTTCTATAGATTAATTTGTTATCCCTTATATTATTTAAGAATTGTTGGTACACTCATTGGTCAACTTGATACAAGTTTGTGTTTGTAGAAATGGAGATACAAACCAATGGATACTTGACAATGCAATAATTTTAGATTGGTATCAAAAACCAACTGCGTCAGGCAAATTTATTAATTTTCACTCAAATCATCCAAAGAACAAGAAAAAGCTGTAATAAAAAAGATTACAATCGTTTCTTTCATAAGGAAAAGAAAGATCTGTCTGAAAACACCCTCTCTCGAAAGGAAAACGATTAGCTTCGGCGATGAAGTTAAATACTTGGAAGTCACGTTCGACAAAAAACTAACATGGAACTCTCACATGTCTAACTCACAGAAAAAAGCCATTGCGACATCGCTAATATGATATTTAGTAAGAACCGGGATCTTAAGCCTCAAATGAGCTTTTGGTTGTACACAGCAATAATTACACCCATGATCACCTACGCCTCTTTGGTTTGGTGGCCAAAAACAACTCGGAAAATTGCAGCTTCAACAAATTCAGGGGTTTGCGTGTTTCAATATCACAGGTGTGATGCACAGCAGCGCTAAAAGCCCTGCTGGGACTAACGGCGCTTCACATCCACATTCGGAAATAGGCTATATTGTGTGCCTTCACTCTCTGAATGAAGAGACTGCAGCCTGGGGATCTTAGAGGGCATCTCAGAATCCTAGAAGATTCCAACATAAATTGTTTGATGCACATTGCAAGGCACATAATTCCTATGCAATACAATTTTGATCAGCGTTATAAGGTGATCATTGAAAGTCGTACTGTAGAGTGGGCATCCGATTAGCCTCAAAGCAAAAAAGGTACCCTGGTATGACACACGGACGGCTCAAGAATAGAGGGTGTTGGATCAGGTATAGGCATTAGCGGGCCTAATTACCACCTCAAAATGCCTACAGGGCTCCATACCAACAGAGATCTCTGCTTGGAACTTGTGCGTCATAAAGAACTTCGGAGTAGGGATACGAGGCGCAACCATAACTATATTCAGTGACAGTCACTATCTATCAAAGACTATTAAACCCTACACAACGAATCTGGTCTGATTTACGAACGTATATACAATTTAAGGTATCGAAGGTAATGAAAAGGCAGACAAGCTCGCTAAGGAAGCAGGGAATATGCTCTTCATCGGTCCTAACCCATTCTGTGGTTTACAAGAGAGCCACATAAAACAAGTATTTAAAACATGGGAGGGCAAAAGACCTCGTATTGGGAAAATGTTCTAGGATACAAACAGGCTCGCCTAAGGCAGCAAAGACAGTGTTATCGTTCAGCAAAAGGGATCTTAGATTACTGGCGAGATTTCTGCAATCTAGGAAAATCTGAAGATCAAATCTATGCCAAGAAGATTTGGAAACAGCTGAACACATTCTATGCAAATGCCATCAGTCGCATTAGACAATAACATTTCAATAAATTATTTCTGACATCTACTGAACTGAAGGATGAAGAACCTAGAGTAGTATTAAGGTTTATTAAGAGCTAATATTCCACTATTCAAAGGTGTTCGTTAACGTTTAATTCTAATTTATGTAAGTATTAAAAAAAATGTTTTCTGACAACATTTTAACATTTGGCTATGTTGTTTATTCTTGTAGTTAACTCTTGATGAAGTTTTGAATGAAGGACTAAATATTGAGAATTGAATAAAACTGAGTTTTTAATTTAAAAATCCAGAAACAGACCGCATACCCGGATTTTCAATTACTAGTTCTGTCTATTGTTGTTATTATTATTATTATTACAGGAGGTCATATTTTTCTGTTTGAATCAGAAGTTGTGAAGAAGTGAATGAAGTTTGAATCGGAACTATACTTAGAATATTCACAGATATTTCAATATCAGCTGTTCTATTGTTAACTCAATGTTGAAATTTTATGTAAAACTCACATATAATAAATATTTACATAGAACCATTGGTATTAAATTTATGGCAAAGAGAAATCTATAATAACCGACGTTTGTTTGCTAACTTTCTTGCAGTAAATTAACACAATTTACTAATATGGTGTCTGATTACTTTACTATAAATAAAGTTTTCTATAAACAGAGAAGTTTCTTTGTAACATGTAGATAATTTTTGTAATGCAATACTTGCGCTAGAAAACGCCTCGGACTTCACGTAAGATTCAAGGATATTTTCCGACGAAAGTAACAATGCGCATTGTGGTAATAGGTACTGTATTTTTTTACTATATTATGTTGAACAACAATTTTGTAATAAAGTTTTTAGTTAGTTTGATAAAATGGAAACTAATTATCCATTTAGTTATCCAAAAAGAAAAATCTGATATTCCATTTTTTTTATTTCTTTTTAAAAAATGACGATGTGACACTGGTTGTGGTATCTCCGTAAGTATATTGATTATCACTTGGCATTTGCAGAAAACACTTCAGCATCACAGGGTATAATAATAAGCAAAATAAAATTTTGAAAAACCAGATATGCGGTCTGTATTTTATTGTTGCTTCCAGACGCGGCTCGAGGATATCAACTCTGGATAGTAAATTAGCTGACTCTATTTAATCATCAGTGATTAAAGTTCGCCACTTTCCGCGTGCTTCACGAAATTAGCAGAGACTAGACAGACTCGTGCGTATTCGTCTCATAAGAATGAGCTTGTGTTGCCTACTGGTTTTTCCGAGAATCGACAAAACACGAGTCTGCGTAGTCTCTAATAATGTCGTGAAGCGCAACTTTAGTGATGATATTCCGTATGAATGTACCGCTAATGTTTCTCCTCCTAACGGTAAGTTCAATATAACCGTTTTTCAAGACGGAATTTATTCTTTCCGAAGAAAATACATTTGGGATTTATATTGACGACGTCCTATATTTGAGTTGAGTATGCCGAAAATTCAAGGTAAGTACTGCGAGACCTCTCAATGAAATTTCGCAAAATCTTGATTTTGCCATATATGGCTTCTAGCGATCAATATTCGCTGTTTGAGGAAACTGGTAAGTGGGACAACTAACTGTTGATCACTACAAACAATACACTACCAAACTCGGAAAAAGATTCTACTTTCATCCTGCTAAACCGGCAACAAAAATAATCTGGTCTGGTTAGATTGATCCAATCAGAGTAACCTAATTTTGGGCAGCTGAATTTACCAGCTTGATTAATAATGACTGTTTGGGTCGCCTAAAAACTACAATAGTTACAGATAACATCGGAAAAGCTCACCAAACGGTGGTAGGCGACCGTCGAATTAAGGTTAAAGAGATAGTAGAGATTGCGCGCATCTCGAAAGAACGTGTTTATCGTATTTAATTGAAAATTTGCACTTGCTCACTCAAGCCCAAAAACGTATTTGAATTAACATTTTCAGAGCGCAGCTGGAGCAGTTTAAATGAAATAAAATCGATTGATAACTGTAGATGAATACACTGGTATACTCGTGAAGTGGAAACTCAGTTGAAGCATTGGATTACGAAGGACGAATCAGCTCAAAAAAACGTGAAGATTTCATTCTATCGGCTGGAAAAGTGATAGCGGCTGTTCTTTGTATAATCATTGTGTTAATCTACTCCCTTGAAAATCAATAACGGGACAAAATATACATTATTTGAGAAGCTGAAGGCAGAAATTGGGGAAAAAAAGCAACGCATCATCTCGTATGTTAGACTGACATAAGTTCGCGAATTACAGTTAGAATTGATAAACCACCCATCCCTATTCAGCAGATCTGGACCGCAGCGATTTTTTTTCTTTCTCCTAGGTTCAAAGTTTCGCTCGAAGCACAGAGACTTTATCAAATGAGGACTACTATTTAACGTATTTAAACATTTTTTGGACCTTCAAAATCTTTTAAATTTAATACTTTATAAAACGGAATTATTCATAACTTCGTAACACGGAGAGCTCTTTTTATAGCATTTCAAATGATTAAAAAAATAAACAAAACAAAATTAATCCCTTATCGACCAAAAAACACATTTTAATAATTAAAAACTCCAAGTATCACTTTCTCAGGGGATATCCGCTTTCATTCCGCCGTGTTTTCCATTCCTAGCGGGACCGTCGACATACCCTTTTCGAAGTTCTATCCCTATTTAGAAGAATAAAAAAAGTGGGTAAAGTCAACGGAATCAGTCAATTTCTGAGTTGCGTCCGTTGGTAAACGAGATGAACGCTGTTTTATTAGAAAGTAAACCTTTTATGTTATTATTTCGCTTTCTCTGAGCGGCGTTCTCCGAATGCCGACCGCCTAGCTTCGCTTCAGTTGTAAATACAGGATAGAGTGGAAGTCCGGACAGGCAAGAAGGGAGACCGGAAATAGTTGACGCGTGCGAAATGCGAGAACTGGTAGATCACAGCCTTGTGACGTTGCGTTGCGTTGTGGCGCCGGTCGGGTTGATATTTCTTTCCTGGACGCTGCCGTAATGAAAAATGTAAAGGTTGGAAAGTAAAATAAACGGTAAGCGATCGAAACGACGCCTCACTAACGAGGCTTTTATCCAACTTTTTTTTCACAGCTGGTAAATTAACGTTTGTTTGCGATCATAAACGAGGAAAGGTGGGAGTGAAGTAAATTTGACATTTTTTCGTCGCTTGCTGTAGGACATCGGCAAGTAGTGATGCCACCGTGTAAAATAAGTCGCTTAAGTTATGACACCTAAACATTTATTAAGAAAGAATTAATTTGGGCTGGAATGGGTTATATTTAAATTATAGCATATTTGCTAGCGTTTTGTGGGAGGATGGAATTTTTTTAAAAATTGTTTTTTATATAGGAGGAGTAAAATAGAAACCTACAATTAGCTTGTGAAAGCTGACAACTTAGCAAACCCACTTCTAGGGTGTATAATAAAGGAGCCCCAGGATCGCTTTCCACTCCGGAGCCCCATTAGGACGACAAATATATAGGAACTCGGAAAGGATTATTTTACCTGCTTTAATGGCCAAAAGTCTAGCTTTGGTAAGAGCAGTGGCTTATTGAAAAATGAAATTATTTACCCATAATTATTTACTTCGAGTTAGTTATTAAAATAAAAATAAATCCGTATACAGTGAGCTAACTGCAGTGACAAATATGTTGTGTTTAAAAAAGAAGAAATAATTTAAATTAAAATTTTACCGATCAAAAATAATAAAAAAAGAACAGCGTAGTGCCTTAGGCGTTCACTGTCCTCCTAAAATGACCGACCCTCCTCTAAGCCTCCTCTTTATTCCTAAGGCCCCCTTGAAAATCTAAAACGCCCTCCCTTCGAGAGACGTTGGTCTAAACGGTAAAACTAAAACAAATATCAGCTAATAAAATGTTTTAATTCTTATTTAGTGGTTGAGTTATGACAAATAGTTATATTTTTAGTGCTCGATTTAAAAAACGCTCTTCCTAATTAAAAAAAAAAAAGACGAAAGCCGTATTCCAAAAATATTTTAGATTGTAATGGGGAAAGTTAATGTGGCTTATGATTTACCACTTTTATTTCTTTCAAAATTCACTGGAGTAAAGCCGTTAGTTCTCACTTTTTACTCAAATTTAAACTAAAAATGAGCAAATTGCTTGCAGCTAAGTAAAGTAAACGTATTGCCCTATTACGCAATTAAGCTACCTAACTATTAGATAATCATTATCATTAACACCAAACGTTGCGCACCAAAAATAGAATCAATACGATCTTGCCTAGTCCGATATCGACGGTAGATTCACACTTGACCCGAATATCTGATCTATTAACCTAGTAATTATCTTGTTGACGCATACGAGTGGGGTTGTTGGCCGCTCGGCCTGGCCCGGTATAACTTACACGCAGCCACTACCAGATCCGCCTCCTCGGTCGGATTTACTTTGCTACTCCTCCTACAGTTCTTTCGAACGGTCACTTTCTAAAGCGGAGCAATGTTCCAGGTGAAATGTCTTCGTGGACGCAAATATTTACACGTTTAAGTAAATATACGTACTTACGCTATAGCTTGATATATAGACCGGAGTAACTGAAATGTCGTTAAGTCTATTAGAGATGCGGTAAAAAGTAATTCCTTATTGGCGTTTTCTTGTGTTTACGATGAAAGTGCAAGCTGTCAGCTTGCGAACGTGGAAAAGGAATCTTGATTTCTTTAAATAAAGAATTCGAACAGGATATTATTTATTTTAAATTCATTTGGAAGATTTTTGCCAATATCTCGGAAACTATGATGGCTAACATAAAAAAAAAAAAATAATTTGAAGAATATTACATAGTCTTAAGAAAAATGTGTATGGGGTATATTATATAATAAGGAATCATTGATAAAATGAGGAATAACAAAATGAGAGAGTGGCTGGAGATGAAAAGCTGTAAAAATCAACGCGCGAGCTGATATTTTTTTTATGATCTTATGACTCATTTCATCATAAATTTTTTTTTTTGGGATTTCGTTTACGATTGTGTTTTTTTTTTAATTATTTAATACTGAAATTGACATAAATAAAGCCAGAATACAGGCAGTCTGTATGCTTATCCTTATGTTAAATGATTTTTATTATATTGGATATTAGTGGACTTGTTGCCAATGAAATAATTTTGCCAGAATTTTCCATAATTATGACCTGGTTGCCGAGTTTACTTTTTTGCATTTAACAGAAGACAACGTTTTAAAATTATGATTTTTTGGAAACGCTACAGCTAATCGAAAAAAACAAGTGGCCTCAATAAGCTGCTTTCGGGCTCCACAATGTAAACTGAAATCTAGATCATTTAAAAGATATAAAACAAGATTTTACAAAAAAATACATCAAACACTATTATAGGTTTTAAAGTGTTTGTGTTTTACCTATATAACAGTTTTTATGTATTTCATGCTTTATCATCTTAATAGTATTTACAATAATTTAATTAACTGAAGAAAAATTAAACGCACAATTGTTCTTTGAGGCTGACGGCTTATTTGTTTGAAACTTAGATGGCGAGATATTTGATACGAAATCGGTAGCATTTACTTTATTAAAGTCTTGTGAGATATCCCCACCATATTTTCTTTTAATTTTTTAAATCTCAGTCACATATGGATCATTTGAAGCGTTTTTGCTGTCATCTTGCTTAATCGACATGAATTTAATGTTGCACTTCTCATACATTTATATTTAAGCTTTTATTGTCTGACTGGTGCCAGCGAATTCAGTTTCAACCTGATAAGTGAAGAAGACATAAAATCATCTTAAATAGTATTAAAAGCAATGCTAGTGGTACCAATTTTATCGACTCAAACATATTTAATATTGCGTTTCCATATTGTAATAATGCTCTGGCTCATGTAATTAACTTCAGTTTCGCAAGTGGAAATTTCCCTGATCGTTGGAAAAAAGTATGTATTCTTCCCACTGCTAAAACCTCCAATGCAACTAACTTGTATGATAATAACTAATAAGCATTTTATTATTCATTGTTAAAATTTTGGAAAAGGTAGCTAACAACTCTAGTTCGTTTCTATTTTAATCATAAAGAAAAAAATTAGAGCTTTGACGTGATCATCGCCTGTTATCTGTCTTTTCAAGATCATGTCCGTAAAGTGTGTTCAATATGTTATGCAAAGTTTTCCTCCTGGTATGAGTTTAAACACGATTTATCAGCGTCTATAAAATGGCAGCTTGTAAAAACTCATTAGAGCTTAGCCAACTTAATTGTTATAGCTGCGTGCATTACAATTATTTAACATTTCATTATAAAAATAAGCTGCAGGTATTGCATGTCCATGTGAGAAAATCAAGTTCCAGAGTAAAATTTTATTTTTATTTTTTTTTTCAGAAGCCACAAAAAAATGTGCTTTAGTGGCGATTTCGTAATACCATGTTATCTGAATTGGAACGGGTAGCAAATTTTGGAGAAGTAAGATTCACTTATATTCTCTTTGGTTTCTAATAGTAGGTGAATATCGAAAAGTAATTTTTAACATAAAGTATTAAATACGAGCCACAATCTTTTCTTCTAAATTGTGCTAGTAAATCAGTAATAGAAGACAAATGGTTTCCTTCGGACTATCTACGATCTATGGAAAAAACACCGTGTAATGAAATGAAAATTTTAACGTAGTTAAATTATACATTCTCTAACAATAAATCGTAGCAGCACTTTTAGATCCAATTCACAATTGCTGTAATTTATTCTCGTTTTATCGAAATCATTAATTATTACAGCGTGAAACAGCACATTGATTAAGAGATTGATTGGCGTAATTTTGCTCTTAGATTAATAAATTTAATTGATGCGGTTTCTCTTACGTAAAATGTCTACTTACTAATTACACATTAAAGTTTTATTACCGTTCTATTAGTTTCCGTTTATACAGGACGTAGGCATCGCTCCAATTATGTGTTTTATTTACGAGAATTGCGGTAATCTAAGTAGGAGAATATTGCAAAATTGGTCCTGCTACATTTATTATTCAATAGTGAACACGGCAGCCTGTGACAATAATAAGATAAGTGCCTACGATTTTTACCGTTTATTAAGTTAATTGAAAGCCCCGGGGTATTGGAAAGTGGTCCTTTTATAGGATTTTGTTATTTATTATTAAGATCGATGTTGAAATTGGTTCATTAAATAGGCATTGTTAATTGTGTTGTATAAGTAGTATTAAAGAAAGGCTGTTTGTTGGAGAGATGAGATTTCATATTTGTAAATGTGGCTGATTATTAATTTTCTGTGGTATTTCAAATCAATATAAAATGTATACTGTGTGCGCCAAAAGTACACACAAATTGCCTACATACTGAAAATGAGAAGTTGTTAAGCGATAACTAAATAGTAAGAAAAATAAATTCCAGGAGAGTGCACATAAAATGAAAATGTGCAAAACGAAGTGGTAATGTGAGCGCACTCCCTATTTCTATTTTAAATCACTCATTTTTCCATAGTATAACCCATTACTTCAGAATACAAAAGAAAATCATAACGCCATATATTACGACAAATATCAGCATGTTTTGTTACATATGAGAACTCAAACCAGCGCAATATACAATATTAAAAAAACATCCGTAAGAACATTCATATAGAAAAAGAGCTTCAATTATTAAAATTTTCAATCCCGCTTAACTTATTAGAGAACAATAAAGTATACGCTATCCGTATGAAAAAAATATATATATTATCGCTGCTATCTTCCAAAGTCTTAAAGCGTTATCAAACTAAATAACTAGTCACCTCAACCTAAGCGGTATCACGTAACCAGTCCTTCCTCATTACGTTAAATCGAATCCTGTTCATATATAGCCTGGAATGTCATAAATCGCAGATGAAACCACATCTCCCAGTCTGTTATCATATTTGTTTTTACACGTCGATATCTCCTTGTTGGCGATGCTCCTTGCTCTGGTTTCGTAACCATGCTCAATATCTTTCATCAATTGTCTCAATCTCGATCACTTACTATCTAATTATCACAGCGTAAATAATTTCTTCAAATTTTCGATGCGTAATTCCTTTCGGACATCAGACGCATTTTTCATTCTCGCATCTCTTTCTATTGTTTCCACAATTCTTGTTTGCAAAGTCTGCACTTTGTTTAAGTAAGATTGCCGCGTCAATCCCCACACCGTTAAACCATAACTTAAAGTATGTTATACTAAAGCGTAATAAATTATCTCTAGAGTTTTTAACGGCACTACTGAAAAGAACATCACGCGAAATGCTCTAATTCTTTGCAAATCACATATTTTTGGTAGTTCCATAAGAACTTCTCATCTAGCTACACACCTACATATGTATACGAGATACCTGTTCAATTCTTTCATTTGGTAACATTAGCTCTACTTCGATCCCTATCCACCGCAACTATCTTAAAACTAACTTAAAATAAACTTTGACGTCATTCACATATATATTGTACAACAAGGGTTCCCTTTTCTATTCAACTGTTTGACGCACTGAATTGCCGATTATGACCATAAATGGCCAGATAATCCTTTAACCAAGGCTCTATTTTAGGTTGAATGCCAAAATTTGATACCTCATCCAGGAGCTACTTATGATTTATACTATACCAAAAGCACGCGAAAGGTCTGCAAAAGCACACAAAACATAGATATTTTCATTTAACTTTGTATCCACCAAGTCTGAAAAATCTCAGGAGGAACAGCTCCGTTGTTCCTAAATTTCTCCGTATTGGCTTGAATTAATGAATTGGTATTTTTTCAAATAATCGTATATCTTGCCTATCACTTATCTTTCACCTAGCTTATCTGTTGTAGGCAATAATGATCTGCCAATAATAATAATAAGTTAGCCTAAATAGCGTTGAACAATGTGTAATTAGCATCTGTTTTGCAATAATTTCAAGTACCTGTTCGCGATAACGTTTATCGCTAAAATTCCAATCCAAATGTTATTCTTCTGCGAAAACTAAGAATAATGTTCTACAACCCAGTGCTGATTTTCCCATGCCCACTATCTGCAGTTACGGTGGTTTACATGTCCATCGAGGCAAAACGTAATCTCGCCTCGGAAAATAATATTATTTACAAAGATTTTGTATGTTATCGCAAATATCTAACATTTCCTTGCAAAACTGGGGCTCTTATCAAAATCATCTTCAACTAATTCATGAACAAATCGAACCTTGTAAGGCACCAAAATTTCCCCTTTTAAAAATTTTCATTACAGAAGAGATATTTACAGAGAAATATTTTGATCAAGTGTCGAATGTGGACGGTTTGCCACGCTTCTGGATACTTTTTACCGTACCCACTTGTTCGAATCGCTTTAAGGTTTTCCAAACAGTAGATCGTGAAATCGCGTCTCCATTGGAATGAACGTTATTAAATAAATCGCTTCTTCGCATATCTCCATGATCCATCATAAGAATTTGGAGTCTTTCACGCTTACTTTAACGCTGATAATTCTTGCGCAGAATTGATAATATAATTAATGTAGTATGCATAACATTTACAAATATCAATACACATTAGTTTTAGGTTTTAAATGGCGTTTTTTCGAAATAATTGTTATGTAACCACATTACAGTTTTAATTATTATAAAGAGAGCGTTATATTCTAACAAACAATTAAGAAAAGTGGCGCAACTTTTGTTTAACATTTTCCTTTTTTTTTGTAAAATGCATAACATCGATAAAAAAGGTGTCTCCATATTTTCAACTCACTCATATTTTGTAATACATTTCCAGCCTTTAAATTTTACATTTTTGCACAATTTATCTACACAGTGGAACGGATTCTCACTATTTTCTTCATTTCTTAAAAGAACAATTGATTCCAGCTTCGAAATTTGGAATTATGAAATGATCTTTGCAACCAATTGGTTCCGTATACGTATGTAACTCAGGTATCTCAGAAATAAAGTATTCATTAATTTTTAGTAAAATGTATTTTGAGTATATACCGATTGTATAGTTTAATGTTATCCAATAAGATATATTTTCAGGAATTATGATATTATGTAAGTTTAGAGGATCGAAGCAGATTAATATCAGAAAAAAATCATTTACGAGCAACATAATATTATGTATAATACCTGAAAGATATATAAAATACTTGTATACTGGATAATATTTACCTGTAGAATCGGTATACACAGAATTGCAAATATATAGAAGACATATTTTCCTCAATTTAATACGCAGTTTGTATGAAACCTTTAGTGGTGAAACCCGGTAATTAAGTTCAAAATTTACGGTCCTATCGTTTCAAATCTATTACAAAACAAATATAGATGTACTCACTTGTTGAGGACAGTTGAATCGCGGTGACTGCTATCGTACCACAGAACAAGAAGATTCCTACTTTGACGATACAACTACCGGCGGTCATCATAACACGAAGACAAATAATACTACAACGTCGACTATGGCAGCAGAAAAGTTCTCGCTTAAGCGGCAAGTGTGTAACTTTCCCAAGCGACAAAACATCGTTTATAATTATTGCATTGCGACGACCGACGGAGTTTCTACCGCCGTTGTCTCCGCAACGTCCACTGGACTGTCGTATAACGGCAGAATGTTGTAATATCCTTTATTTATATCGTCTATAACCTGCTTAAGTATTGTTCAAGAAATCGAGAACTTGTCGACGAGCGTTTGATGTGAAATAGGAAATAAACATTAAGTTTACTTGCGAAATGTTGCGTGCACATATGTCTGTAAGTTTCGTTTTATGGAATTATAGGGCGGATCATTTAATTCGAGACAGTTACGTATTAGAGATGAGGATCAAGTAATTGAGGTGAATGGTGTAAGATCAAGAAAATATGTATGCACTGGTGTTCCCTCAGGATCTATTCCTGGACCACTTTTTTATTGTTTTGTATATAAATGATTTGCCAAACATTGTCTTTAATGGCACAATCACGATGTACAGTGGCCGGCTTATGTTTTGTCTATCCTTTGCAACGACTAAATATCGATACTATCTTCCGCGTGGCAAGGCTAAGTACTTAGGGTCAGCAAATAAAAACACATAACCGCGTTTATTGGGAACATCCATCATAAACTCCTGCGAACCCTACAATAACCCAAGCGCATGGCTCCGAGTAGTACACAGTATAGATACACCGTCTCAGGAGGAGACAAAAGGGAGGTAGCTCGGACACTCGATTTCTTCAGATGCAGGGGCATATTGTGATGGATCACGTTTTGGTTTGGAAATAATAATTCACTACCCAATAAAGATAAAACGGTTTTCATGAATTTTTCAATACCATCATGAACGATTGTTATTAAAATTCGAAGATAAATCCATACACAGGGTGACATCTGCTAAATTTTTGGCGATATATATATAGATACCGATTTGACGAAAGTTTCTTTTTCGTTTTCGCTTCGTAGTGCAAAGAGAGATTCTAGTTTCATACTGTTTCTCGGCGTTTGAATCTAGACTGAGGTATGGCCTTGTGTTTTGGGGAAGTGTCCCTTGTATGCAGCGTGAAGTTAAATTACAAAAAAATATCTATTCGTTACATTATTAGCTTGAAATGGCCTGAATTTACCTAGGCTTTGGTTTAGAGATCTTAACATTTTACCGCTGCTGTCGTTATTCATATTCGTAATGCGATGAAATGAATTTCATTTTGATACGTAATATTTTGAAGCTCTTTTATTGGCAGAAAAGATAAAAATATTAATAATTTGGAAGATCAATGCAAAATAAAATCGGAACCCACACTTCTATACGACATTTTTCGAAGGATATGTAAAGAAGAAATCTCAATAGATTTGTGATCTCCTATCTATTTAATCAGAATGCTGCTTTTGGACTCTCGAGCGTATAAAACTAATTGCAAGAAACACAATTACGAACGCTTTGATGCTTTTGGAATGATGTCAACTGACAATAATTTAATACATAACATATCTACCATCTTCCTTTTATTTTACAATGTCTTCTTTCTTTATAAAATAAATAATGTTCTAAATATACAAATCGCTCAGATTAAATATTTCACACTGTATAATTACTAAATACACATAATATAGAAGTATAAATTCGTTTTGGTATATTTAACAATATCATACAAGAATAATGGTTGGTTATAAATGAATTAACCAATTTTAAATAAATATGGTACGGTGATGAAGCAATTGAGAGGAAATTAAATATTCCCGAATGAAACTCTGCGGTAGCTGCACGAAAAGAATGCTATAATTAATTTGTAACGGATTACTGGAGATTTGAAAGCTTAATTAATGTAATTACTCTCTTCTAATGATCGGCGAAATCAACATAAATCTCGCAAGAGGTAAATGTATCATGTTATTGGTTGTGAGTATTTTAACTATAATTAACGATAATAATAATATTTCAGGGTATAATAGTTTATATCCATTAAAATAACAAGAAATTTAGACGTTGTTTTGATTTCTTGCGGAAAATAAAGCACAATGACGATAAAACAAACTTGTAGTTAAGTTACGTAATTTTGTACCTTATTACCTGCTGAGGGTGAGCATTTAAGTATGTTTGAATAAGGACTGAATAGTGCAAGATTCAGGGTGTTCTCTAAATAGATTTTGATCTGACTTCGTTTGTGGTCACCGTGTTCAGAACAAAGTGTTATTATTTGATATTTTTCAAATTGTCAAAAATTGGTAACAAAATGATAAATATTTTATTAGTGCCAAGTGAATAAAATGATATTTCATACATAAATACATAGTTGAAACAGCCAATTAATCAGCTGAAAAAGCCTCAAAGTGGGTTTATAAACTGTTAGATCCTATTGGCTCTCGTTCATAATACCAGTACATAAAATATCAGGGCCCCAATATGATAATAATAATACTAATAATAATGGAATTAAACTACCATATAACCACAGAAGCGCGTTTCGCGGTGTAACAGCTCATCAGGGCGTATCTGTGGAAGGTGGCAGCCAATCGACTAATTGTCGTATGTTTGGAAATATTTTAGAGAATATTTTAATTAGATTCTCTTATCCAAATATGTTTCTACGTCATTCATATTTAGACGACAATTAGTCGATTGACTGTTCCGCAAATGTGTATTGATGGGCTGCTACAGTGAAACGAGCATCTGTACATGGTGGTTAAGTGGTTGTCTAACTTCATTATTATTCTCATTAGTTCTCTGGTTAATTAAGCTCTTAGTCGATCCTTGCAGCCCTCATAGATCGTGATGTCAGCAGTCCCTAATCGCGATCGTAGAGATGCATGCAATTATTTCGACAACATTATACAACTTCTTTACCAGTAATTCACACATTACCTCATAGGTACTAATAGGAAAAACAAAACAATCAAGAAAACTCCACGACAATTTAAAACCTTTATTTTCCCAACTCTCTGATACATGCGCTACTCCTCCATGTTTGTCCTGCTCCCGTATTTCGTCCCCCTTTTCCATACATGCACATTACTATACCTAATGTACAATACTCTCATGCAAATTTGTATGTCTAAATAATAATATATTTTGATCCGTCAGTGGCTAAAGTTCATTTATCTTGAATGACACTACTTTGAAACATTTTCAGTGCAGATGATTAGGACTGAGTGGATGACCAACGTAGACGGAGCTCCATATGAGGCCAGCGTATTCCAGTTTGCTAAAAACAAAGGCTTGGAATGGTTTTTTAAGGACATGTGAATTCGTATTTCTTCAATTTATATAGAAAGTCAAAAGTTTTGTTAGTTAAGCGAAGTTCTTCGATATGCCTAACAAAACTTATAGTAACATCACACCAATATTACTCATAAGTAAAGTTCGCCACTCTCCATGCGCTTCACGAAATTAGCAACTGGTTTCTCCGAGAGTCGAAAAAACGCGAGTCTGTCTAGTGCCTGTTAATTTCGTGAAGCACACGGAAAGTGTACTCGTTTCTGCAGGCTTATTCATAAGTAAAGTTTGCTGCTTTCCGTGCGCTTCACAGACTAGACAGACTCGTGTTTATTCGTCTCAAGTGGTTTTCCCGAGAGTCGATAAAACATGAGTCTGTCTAGTCTCTGCTAATTTCGTGAAGCACACGGAAAGTGTACTCGTTTCTGCAGACTTACTCATAAGTAAAGTTTGCTACTTTCCGTGCGCTTCACAGACTAGACAGACTCGTGTTTATTCGTCTCAAGAGGTTTCCCCAAGAGTCGATAAAACACGAATCTGTCTAGTCTCTGCTAATTTCATGAAGCACACGGAAAGTGTACTCGTTTCTGCAGGCTTACTCATAAGTAAAGTTTGCTACTTTCAGTGCGCTTCACAGACTAGACAGACTCGTGTTTATTCGTCTCAAGAGGCTTTCCCGAGAATCGATAAAACACGAGTCTGTCTAGTCTCTGCTAATTTCCTGAAGTGTACACAAAGTGGAGAACTTTACTCATAAGGGAGATATGATGGTGAAAATTCCTAATAATTTTATGTAATATTCCTTTAAAATTACGAACCAAGAAACCAAATATATTGTCTACAAAATAGTCTCACATTATATATTTTCTTTGATTGGCGCATTTCTGAGAGGGATAAAAATATAATAGCAACAATAATCTATTTCTTGACCTGCAAAGGCATTAAGATTGTCGTAAATAAAAATATAAAATCTATAAATAAATAAAATCATGATTTTTGTTGTTGGTTGTCACTCTAAACGATCTCCCAACAAAATGATCGTCAGACTTGATTGAAAATTAGGAAAAGAATATATAATCAATATGTAGGTAATATATAATGTTTATTTCATTTCAGTATCTTTCATAATTTTAGAGAAAAACGATTTTGATGTTATTTGCTCTCCTGCTCATATATCTCCTTTGTGGATAAGGCGAGGTATCAGAAACTTTGTGTGCAAATTTCTTGAATAGGAACCAATACATGGAGCGGATTGTATTCAGCAAAAATTCATATAATCTGTATCAGTATTTGTTTGTATTTGTATTATGTCTTGTTTTTAGGGAAACTTGTCACAAGATTTTATAATGACAGCCCTGGCCATTTATAATTTTATTCAGTTAGATCTATTTTTGACAGCTACTAAATCCCAAATTTTTTTACGTGAAAGCAAAGACATTATAAAATTTGATATTAATACGAATGTCTGAATTATTTAAGGAATTATGGTAGTTCGAAATATCTTTACGTAAGTTATAAATTTAATGAATTTATTAAATTCAGTAGAAGAAGAAGTAAATAATTATATTTTATTTGTAACTATTCTATAAAATCTAATTTCATTAATTTTATTTAAAATATGTTTTATTTATGATTAATTTCCAACGTTCTTGCTTATTCTAGAATATGTAGCAGAATATACAAAAAACTATCCGACAGATGGCATACGAAAAGGCAATCGAAATGTCAAACGCTTACCAAATTTTCACGAAGAAAGCACTCAAGGTATCGCCGACGTTTGAGATTTCGTCGGAGAAAACTCCTTGGATCGATCCATGAGAACGTAGTGAAGGAATACTTAGAAACAGATTGTCTACCGCCGAATGAGTTGAACATGTCTGCAAGGTATTGCAAGGTTCAGCATTGGATTGTTATTTGAACCGTGTTAATACAACTTTCGCAGACTGCAGAGGGAGTATCATTAACCTAATTCTAGTAATAATCTAATGCTAGACTGGTTCAATTGATTGGAATCAAATCTCACATAATGTTGAATGAATAACAAATGGTTTGACTTTAAATCTATGAATTAGGTTGACCCAAACGTTTTACGCTGTGGGTACCAGGTTTATAACACGTTTAGTCGAACTATACTGAATACTAAAACAACTACACGTTTATTTGTTCGGATAGTTTAAATAGTTACACATGTTTAGAGCAAATATTAATGTAGATTTAACGTAAGTTCAAGGACGACATACGATTTCTTTCAACATAATCTTATCAACTAAGAAAAAGAATACTTTTGTACGGGTTCAGTGAAGCCAGGGGTTCCCAAACTTAATCAGCCTGCAGTACATTAACGGTTTTAGTACTTTGTGCCGGGGTCCTTGTTAAAAATGTGTGTACAATGATATAAATTAGACACAGAAATGAAAGCAATATTTAAGATAAGCCACACAATGTAAAGCTCACGTTTATTAAAATTGAATCACAAGAATCATCAAACCAAAACATGAAGATACAAAAAAAAATGGAATAAATGGTGAAAACTTTCAACGACGAGTAAATTAATGTGACAGGTAAGCTCGCTGATAACTACGCATTATTTCAAAACGCGGAATAGGATTTGACATTGCCACTGTGATTTTTGGCTTCACTTTTTTTACTTTTTATTACAGCTACAACTGGAAATCTCGCTTCGCATAAATAGGTTGTCACAAAGAGAATGAGGATCCTTCCAGCTTTCGAACTCGAAGTTGGATATTTATTTTTAATTAATATTCAAAACTCCACTAAATAGGAAGAAGCAAATTTTATTTTCAGGCTATTGTTACAGGAGAGATCAGTTAGACTCTCTTCTTCCTGCGAAGTTAATTCTGATGGAGCTCGAGCACAAAGGATCTTGAATCGAAGCAAATTTCTCAACATTGTCTTCCACAAAGTATTCTGCTAATAAGTCAGTGAGCTTTGAAAGATGTTCCATGAAAACGAACAGTAAGTCCTGTGAAGAAAAGATGCTGTTAGAGGCCATGTATTTGTGCAATTCAGGAAAACAATGTTGAGTGCCATCCTCATTGATTTTTCTTGTCCACAACTGTTACTCTCTACGGTGCCTAGTGGTGCCGCGCAGCACACTTAGCGAACCTCTGACTTGATCTTGTTTGGCCGATCCAACAGTTTATTTTTCTCAGTGCGACTAACCATGTTGACTAATAAATACCTAGATATACAGGGTTATTTTAGTTTTTATACGTGAATTAAAAAAAAAGTAAATCGAGCCCTGAAATTTACCCACTCACAGAGAGCTGGTAATATTCTAGCCACTTCACTGTATTTTCTTTTAATTGGGTAATCATAATTATTAGCATGCACCCGACTTTGAAATGACCCTGTTAAAAGAAACCCATGAAGGAGAGGTCAAGGCTTCCGGATGGCCATGCAATTTCGCCTCCTCTTTGAAATTAATTTCTGTGGGAACATTTCCGCAATCACTTCCATAGATGCATTAGAAGTATAGCATGTTACTCCATCTCGCTGTACCCAGATGTGCTGGTTTTAATCAATTAAATTTCTAAGATGTGGTACAAAAACCTTCGCGACATCGCCTAGAGCGATTGCGCGCTCGTCAGTGTCCTTTACAAAATTTAGGCCAATAATTTTTCGAGCTGACATTGCCCTCTCTGAATGAATTTTCTACACCCCAATAGAGACAATTTTGGTTCCGTAGGATGAAAGTGAGCTTCATCAGAAAAGAAATGATCCAATACAATTCAAGCAAATGTCAAACGCATAATGACATCATTTGGGCGTAATTCCTGCAGCGACTGGATTCTATAACAGACGAAACTTTCTAGTCTAGTTCATTCTTGGGTCATTCCGGTCGGTTACTCTGATGCGCTGCGCTTCTCGAATTCCATTGAGCTTCCTTTTTTTTTAATGTAGATCCATCTTTTGAACTTTTTCATCCCTGAATTGATTAAAAGAGCGCTCCGACATGGATTTAAATTGTGTACGTTATACTCTCTGGGAAATAAACGCCTCACAATAGCAGCAGAATAATTATTCAAGTAGAATTGTTTGACACAAAACGTTGTTCTGTGAAACGATCCCTCGTGACCATGCGTGAGTAAATTTCGAAGCAACGAGAGCTGCTACCGTCGTTTCTCTCATCCTCGCTTTTAGCATTTAACCGGAAGAAATAAAGCAAAAGTTAAATAATTAATGGCTTACCCTGTATAATGTAAATGCGGGGAGATGATTTCGTAATCGCGGCATATAAGCAAATTCTGTAGCATATAATAGTAACGTTGATGCATAGCTATAGCCTAATTTTATTTAATAACTATGTGAATTCATATCACGTGATATGGATAAGTCTATGGGGAAACAATATAAGGCAAATCTTATAATTTGCTGAGCATCAACAACACCATCCTGCTTCATCAGTCTATACAACATAGTCGCGCAATCCAACTATTGTCTGGTATATTAAAAAGATTGATTTCTGAAGGTATCTCAAATAAAATGAAACAATTTCTTGCTTTAACCATTTTATCCGGAGACATGTAAAAATTCCATAACTTCGTCGATTTTCAACAGTGAACACGTAGCTTTTGGATTCACTGCATTTTCTCATTTTCAATTCACTTTTGATACGCGATATTGATAACATTGATATTACTGTGCACGCTATTTGCGTAAACGGTTTGAAAAAAGACCTCCACAAAAATTTCAACTACCAATGTTAGTTTTAAATGGGTAACATTGTGGTGAACTCAAGTTATAACAATTTAATCAAAAGAAAAACTATATCACAAAGTGCAGAATAACAGTAAACAGTACAAGAAATGTGATTGAGGAGCCGAATAATTACAGGCTAAAATAAATTACAGATGTGAGCAAAGGTTCCAATAATTACGAATAAAAAATATCAAAATTTACAACATTCTTACATTGGTACTTAATTTTACTTTTACTCTTAATATTTAATGCAATCTTTTTTGGGTATTATCAGTATTCATAAAAATAAAACAAGGAATGCAATAATGATTTTTCAGTTTCTTTCATCAAGAAAAAAATAGAAAGTCGTAGCTCGGAGCAATCTGATTAATTGAATTTCTTTACTTGCCAACACAAGAAAGCAAATAAAGAGGAATAAGAAAATAAGTTAATACGAGATGAGCACGATAAAAAGCTTGAATATTGAAATAAAATTCAAATACAGTGCAGTCCCGATAACGTGAACGTCCCATAACGTGAACATCCCTAAACGTGAACAGCCAAATTGATATGCGTATTCCAAAACGTGAATGTCAAGAACACTTTGCCTCTATAACGTGAACATAAATGAAATTTCGTCGTGTTTCTTTCTAAAGAAGAATAAATTAGACTTGTTTATTTGATGTGTTCCTTTTTTAAATAAAGTATGTTTTAAGCGAAACACACATTTAAGTTAGTTTTAATGCCACCTTTGTTTGTGATTGACTTTATCCAGTAACATGAACTTCTCGAATATATGAACACGGTCGTCTATAATTAGTTCACGTTATCGAGACTGCACTGTATGTGTATATCCATCTTAAGGAAGATAGACAGAGAGGAAACAACGCTGTAATATGATATGCCAGGACACACCTGCAAGTTTTCACATTGCATTCTAAACTGGACGCTAAAGACGGTGCAGGCTCAGTCTAATGATTCAGAAACCGTTTCCCCAGCAACGGAATAAATATTTCATCGTTTATCTCATTGAAATACTCTTTCGTGTAACGGTACTGAGCGACAGACGAATAACAACATTTTATACTCCTGAAACTAATGTAAATGGGAAAGTACTGTATCTGTACGTTTTCTAAAGATGCATAAAAATATCATTCGGTAAAGATATAAAAGCAAACAATCCCCAACATGGGCCAAATTAAATCAGGAGCAAGGTAATAAGATATCATCGAGAGAGATAATCGCTAGACCTCTTGCTAACGTGAACCTAGCGAGAAAGGAAGAATACTCACACAGACACAAACTAAAGAGATTCGACAAAAAAAAATCAAAGAATTGTAAACATGCATTTGGCAATATAGTCGCTCTCGTTAGGCTAGTACTGGTAACAATTCAAACAAAATTTTAATTGTTAAAGCTGTGGAATTTGTATAGTTAAACTAAAAAATTATCAAATTAGATCTACATAGTGATACGAACAATAAATTTCTAGACACTCAATAGTTTTTCCCAATTTCCTTAATTACACTTGAATTATTTTTTGTAAAAACAGTGTACACTACTGCTGAAAGAGCGGAAATCATCTTCGTTTATGGTGCTGAGCAAAATGATCATGTTACAGCAGGAGTTCTTAATGAAAGAAACGTTCGAGAACTTTGAAAAATTTGAATTTTTTAAAATTTGAATACGGCGATCATGAAAAGGCATCTTAATGAAGCAGTAGATGAAACGGCGGAGATTAAACTAATTGGAAATTTTATCATGGATCCAACCAGCTCTTTACGTCAGGTTACAGCATCCACTGGATCTTCTTACTTATTGATAGGTGAAATCACAATGCTGCATAAATTTCATCTAAGCAAAGTGAAGATGAAGAATTTGGCGAAATCGTGACTACCTTTGTTTTTGTAATGGCTGCACTAATTTCTTAAATACGCACAAGCCACAAAATATTAATGTTTGGGTAGGAATATCAAGTGATTCAATTATTATATCATATTTCAATATATTGGAGAACATCATCAATTCTCTTATAGCTGAAGAAGTTGAAAACCAGCGAAAAGAAGAAGGTAACTTCGATAAACATCAACTTTTCTTCGTTTCTGTTCGTAACTGGATCGATAAATGTGGAACGATCGAATGGCCTCAACTTTCTTCGGGGCCATTCAAAAACAATAGTTTATTTTGTCAGTTTCTTTGGAGAATAAGATTTTATTTGAGGCACCGCACGATGGGTCATTTCATTTAAAATTCTTGGGAGGGTATTTAAGGTGAACCATCTTCGAAAAATCATATCGTATTATTCTAGATATCAAAAACGATTTTCTGCTTAAAAATCTTCCTATGTGTATATATATTAATGAATAATGGAAGGCAGGGTATTTAATACGGCAGCGCAATTATAATGAATATGCAACATCCTATATGGGGTTTACGTCATACGAATTATTAACTGTATGCTAAATAATTTAATATATTTCATCATTTCAGTGATCGTTTACTCACCCGTCTGGATAGAGGATGGACTTTGGAAGAAACGTTTGGCTTAAAACCGGAACCCAAGCGCTTATTGACGCTGTCTATTAGTCAACAAAAATGTTTAAGTGATTTCTTCTTCAACACCATGATCAGACGCAAGAAAACTAGGCGAAAATTTAATTATTGTTCTTTGCTAACTGAATTCCTCACCGATATACACATCATAAAGTTGTTATGATGTCCATTGAATATATCAAGTAGATGAGAATGTATATTTTCAGTGTTTGTGATTAAATAAAAGTCTCCGGTTGAACTTTGAGCAAGTAACTTTAATGAAGTCGTAAAATATTTGGCGTACTCAGTAGGATATCCGTTTTAACGTTTCCATTTTCAACTTTTACGACATGCAACATAATCACCAACTTCGTATAAATTTTCCTTCATGAGTCAAGTATTAAACGCATTCCGTCGTATTCGTAATAAAATCTTGTTAGGAATGACGGTTTAAATTGTATAGGATAAGCCTCTTTGTTTGGGTTTACCGCGGCAAAACGGATTTCGCTTGTTGCATATCGTGGTTTATGCTAATGAAATGTTAAACTAAGATTAAATTTGGGAGCAACTTTTCGGAATGGGAAATGAGTGAGTAATAAAAAATAATGTTTATGTGGTTAAAATTAAAAGCAATTTGTATCTTTTTATTAAAAATATTTCTTCTCTTCTCCATATTAAGTTAGCTCGACAGCTACCTTACTTCGCATTGTTTGTAAGATTTAGAAGGAAGGCCTATGTTGTTTCTCGTCTGGTGACGACCCAACGGGGTATATATGCTTATTTAAAGGCTCGGCATAACCTCAAGAGCGCTTTGTTACAATCATCCCTCGCCTAATTCAGTTCTTAATTTTTTAAAATGAACACGGCTCGGTGATCCAGTGGTAAGAGGTAGCTGTACCTGAGTGAGCAAATTTGAGCGTTGTGAGTCCCGCTAGGATCAAATTTTCTTAGTGGTCTTGGTAGTCATCATTAAGTCCGCAGAAACGAATTGCGCTTCAAGAAATTAGCAGAGACTAGACAGTCTCATGAGAATGGGTTCGTGTTGCCTACTGGTTTCCCCGAGACTCGACAAAACACGAGTCTGTCTGGTCTCTGCTAACTTCATGAAGCGCAACTCGTTTCTGCAGGTTTAATGGTGACTCGGGGGTCCCACTAAGAAAATTTGATCCTAGCGGGACTCGAACATACAGCGCCCAAATTTGCTCACTCACATACAGGACCTCTTACCACTGGAACCACCTAGCCGTGTTCATTTTAAAAGTATTAGGAACTGAATTGGGGTAACTTAGAGCTTGAGCAGGTTTGAGCGACATGTGGCAGTTGTAACTTGATGCTGTTTGGCATTAGTCAAGTCACTGTTTATATTAAACCTAAACACCAAAAACCTCAATTGAACGAACAAATCGACCAGCACGCGATGTGATCTCCTGAGTGAGCATATAACGCGAACCAGAACCTGTTCTGCTTAAGTCGAAACGATTATAAATCGAAATTTGTGTCACGGTTCCTACAATATTTGGACTCCTCAACCGACTTTCAGCATTAATGCTGTCATCTGGAAATAAGTAAGGCTTCATAAGTTGTCCCTGTGAAAGGTATTGTGCTGGTAAAAAATGCAAATGTCGCTCTAAAAGCACACTGCAGCTCTGGATGTCCTGTAAAAGTAAATTCTGCAACAATTATACTTCTCATAACAAAGACTGGTTGATTAATAAATGTTTCTGAATTAAATTATATTATTAGTATTTATAGCTGAATTTGTTTTATTAAATATTGAATTAATAAAACAAATTTCATACCTACCAAAATATTTGCGGTTCTTCCTGGAATATTTATTTGACTGCCGTTTGATAATGCAATGGTTAAAATACCATGAAACGATTAATTTAACATCAATCTATAATGGACATAAAGCATTTTCCATTAAAAATATTAAATTTTCTAAAAGCTTACTATTTCAACTTGATACTGATGACTGTAATGATTGCTTTCTCCTGATGTTATTAAATTTTTATACATCTATGTATCATGACAAACAACTGTAAATACTACAGCAGTCAATATTTGCTGATAAGTTGATAGCACTTCTATTCAAATAAAATAGTAAAGGTAAAGTTACACATAATGTATTGTTCGAGGAATTACTTGGAACACTGGAGAAGTAATCGATCATGTTATGAATTTGAAACATAAAAATAAAAACTATGAATTCTTATTTTCGTTGCTAAAAGTTAGGGATTATATTGATGAACTTTAAATTTTTTAGCAATACAGAGAGATCTAAACGTCTCGCAAAACAAATGTTTCTGTAAATTGAATTATTTCTACCGGCTACCATCAGATAGTACCGCAGGTATTACCGACAACAAACCTAGACGCCATTACAATGGATGTCGCTTGTAGGATTCACTGCTTCGCATGTTGTTTTCCCAAGAGCAACGAGCTTTCATTGTTGAACAGTATTTTTTCTAGTCGTTCATATGCACGTGTTGTGAACGAATTTCGCGAGAAATACCCAGATCCCGCAGTGCCCAACAACTCATTTTGACTGACGCTAAACTGGTTGAGATTCGAAATATGATGCTGCGTTCGTCTTCAAAAAGCTTGAGGAGACTATCAGCCTACGCTTAGATTTCGTATGGTAGTGCTCAGAAAAATTTCGCGCATATCATGTTCGTCGTGTTCAGGAATTAAAAGAGCCGCATAAACAAAAGCGTCTAGTGTACCGGACATTCGTCGACAACCACGAAATTGAAGAGATTGGCCGTGTTTTCTTCAGAAATGATGCGTGGTTTCACCTTAGCATATAGGTGAATAGTCAAAACACAAGAATTTTGCACAGTCAAAAAAAATTGGAGTGTGGTGTGCCGCATCACGTCGTCGAATAATGGGCCCTTGTTTTGAAACTACAGTAAACAGCGCGACACAATGCACAATTTATTTTGTTGTTTGAAATCGATGAATGTGATTGTTGGTTGCTGCATGACGGGGCCACAAGCCAGACATCTAATGAAATAATGCATTTTTTACGCTAGTTCTTTCGGCGAGCATATCGTCTTTAAAGGATTATGGTCTCAACGTTCTCCGGATTTAACGTTTCCAGATTATTTCCTTTGAGGTTACCTCAAAGGAAAGGTTTACAAAAACAGGCTGTACATCTGTGTAAATGTATTGCATAGAGTGGCCTCAAAGATGGTCAAACGACTTCGTGTATGCATTACTGATTATTTCAAACATGAATAAATGCAAATAATGTTTTTTTTAATAATATCTTCATGTACATATTTAATGAACATACAATAAGTACTTTCGTACTAACTTCAGAAAAATTGCAAAATACTTAAAAAAGTCTTTTTTTTTTTTTTTTTTAATATATCGGCAAAATTGTAACATTCGTCTTTGTACAACTAGTTTCACAAATATTCTATCTACCAGTGTTAATAACAAATTTGCAATTATTCTGATACTACTAAAATAATTGTAAGTTCTATCTTCAGATATTAGCTTATGATTATTTATGAAATTCAGCCTTACTGTTTTAATTGCAATTTGTTATCGTTAGTGGTTGATTTATGTTTGTAAAAAATTAAATACACTAAACGTTACTTGTTCTTAATTGAAGGATATCATTATCAGCTTATACTCAACTTATTTTTCATCAATCTCCTTTAAGGTTTATAGTCTAACTCAAGTAAACGAATCTTATTGTAGAACCACCGTTACGCCATACATGTAGTTCTGTGTTGGATATGGTGTTCTTGCTATTAGAATTTAGAATGCAATATTTTAGTAGCAAGGTTATATCTTTATATAGACATTTTTCAAATCTTCATGACGTGGCGATCAACGTTTAATTATCAATTTTATAAGTTATCATAAACGGCGAACATTGATCATTGAAAATGACATATGAAGAAACCCGGGTGATTCAGCGAAATTCCAAAAATAAGATTCTTTTAAGGATATCACAGTCCCATTGTGGGAGCTCACAATATTTGCTTTAAATTTTCGATATACTTACCGTAACTATAAGACGACGTCAAGTATCCAAATTTAAAGAGTAGCGTATTGTGATGATTTCTTGACATCTTTGCTCATATGCCATATTAGCAATAGGAAGATATGGGAATACATGGAAACCTATCTTGCTTGAAATGATACCAGCAACCTTAAGCGAAGTTTGCTTGAGACATTTCAAAGAAAAACAATGTGTATTCAGTTATAAAATATTTTATTATCGTAATAATTCCAAGTTGCAAATAAAAACAGGTAAATATCATTTTTATAATTCTTTTACATTCATATTGTGTAAATTATGTATAACTTATATAAGACTTTTTTCACACAGTTTCGTAGCTCACGGTAACTACAATCTTGGTTACATCAAATGCTTAAGGGTAACATAGTTTCACACGTCTTAACCACGTTATTCTGACGGCAAATTACTTCATTCGCACTGTCGTGTATATACAATCTTGAAGAGAATTGTGCTGTTATAAATTAGTGCTAAATTAAATTATTTTGTTTTAAGAAACGGTGTGTTAGAAGTTTGCTGGTTCTTTTAGTTATATCCCTCTTTTGTTACGTTATTATGTTATTTCTAATACACAAAGGGAAGAATAACATTAACATATGAAATCCTACTTTTTTTTTTTGTTTAAAAATAGTGTTAATTTCCTGAAGATGTTATTAAATTTGATTTATTCAGATTGAATAAAGTAATTTTAATAAATACACTGCTGGACAAAATCAACGCACCGCACCGAATTATATTTTAATTCGCGTAGAGAACGTTCATAGTAGGCTTAGGACCTTTTTTGATCATTCCGTTGACAATTTTAAAGTGATGTTATAAAGTTAAGCAATATCTTATTCATCAATTGTAATAAAATCTGTTAGAAATCGAGATCAATTGTTTTTTCATCCAATCCCGTATGTTTATCGTCGTTTGTGTGTTTTGGATATTTAATTAGAAGAGTTTGGAGGAAGGAAGGAATTTGACGAAACATGAGGCGTATTACACGGTGAGACAAATTGCTAATTTGTTTGGAATGGATCATGTGATTAGACGTTTCAATGAAATTAGAACTTGTTGTTGGAGGGTACGATACGGACAAAAATTATGCTTTAGCGCAAGAGATGAAATTTTCTGATGGACGTGAGCGAGTTTGGTGTAACGCAACATCTTTTTAAAATGGAGCTAGTTCCTAGTCGATCGAGATTCATAGTTGCAAATTTTTATCTTGAACATGAACATGTAATAACTTTTGTTCTTCTTGTAGAGATAATTTTTTATTTATGCAAGACAATGCCTGCCTTCACGTGGTTAGAGATGTGCTGAATTATTTCAATGAACCTGCACTTGTTACTCTGAGAGAATTAGAAGATGTATTTTTTACCGAATGGTAGAACATTCCGCAGAAAGCCATCCATTTAATTTGATAAGATGGCATGGCTAGGTGTATAAATGCAGTAGTCGGAAGTATAGGAGTTACCACATTTGAAAGCTTTCCACTTACACGATTTTAATTAATTGAAATTATATTCTAACACTGTAATACAGTTCTAAACTCTTAAATAATGCAACTCGTTACTGTTCATTTAGTTTGCATTAATTTGTTTTATAAAAAAGCAATTTTTTGTTGTTATTTAGTATATTGGTGGGTTATATTTTGTCCAGGAGTGTAACTTATTGAAATAATTATTTAAAATAATTTCATAGTATTTACACAATAAATTTTTAGACGAGGCATTTTATGCACAGAACATTTTTAATTTAAACGAATTATCAACCTACATATTCTTACAATTAATTTACCTAATTGAAAGAAATCGAACTTAATTTATTGTAAATCGTCAGAATTTTATTTTGGAATCGAAAAGTTTTCCAAGAATAAACTTAATTGTTCTAATTTTTCCTATTGTCTCAACAAATCCACTTTTTTTTTTGTCTTATACAGAGAGTTACAAAGATAATCTACTATAACGATTACCACAGCCATTTTGGTAAGTAGAAATTTCACAAACTATTACACAAATTGCATTTATATAATTTCAATTCGCGTCCTTTTACAATACGTGTAGTTTAAGGTTCCATGGACGCCATCTGTATCAATAACAACAGGCATAAATCTATGAAGTCACAACATTTATAATATATCCGTTAATATAGATAGTGTTATTTTGTTTAGTTTTCGAATAGAAATAGATTATTTTCTGAAGCGTACACATATGCAGTTGCTGTTTATCGAACAGTAAGAAGAGGTATTGTTTGAAGCATTTAATAAATATATTTCTTCGTATTATGTGCGTATAATATATGCGTTTTGACATTTATAGACTTGTATTTCTCTTTGACGTGCAACAGATGGCGTTCACGTTCTTCTCGTTTGAGTGTTATGTTGTAGTTATTTAGAAATACGGGGGAAACTTAAATTTAATGGCTGCTAAGATTATATTGTATTAAAATTGATTGGTTGAAAGTAAGCTACAGTTCCGTCTGAAGTATTTGGAGTAACAATTTAAATTCATTAAAATATTAATCATCCTGTAATAATATAAATTTTTGGATTTAATCAAATTTGGATAAACATAATTAATTGAAATTATTTTTAGGAAGTAATAATGAGTTAAAATATAAGGGATCGAAGTAGTCTACTAATAACCTTTCTGCTTATGGTCTCCCTCTAGCTCCTTTGGCGTGCACGATTCAATATTTCTGGGATGGCAAGACTTCTAAGATGTTGACATTGGTTTTCATGCATAACACAATTGTCTTAAAAAGCTATTAACAACAAGATATTCCAGATTCTTGTTTAATATTTAGCCAAATTAGATATTGTTAAACACCATATAAAACCAATTGATAAAAACGTTTTCTTTTTTTTAGGTATGCTATTGGTCCGAGCGTAAGGAGCTTTGAACATAAATTAATCGAAAAAGAAGTTTGAACTTGGCAAATTCATTATGGTGCTACATATTGTATAACAACGCATAAAAATCCCAGAAAACTGGGAACATTTTTTGGACGCAATAATTTGTGCAATTCGTGATCTAGTGCAAAAGTTTGAAGCATTTGATATGCTTATTGGCAAATCAAGGTTACGCTACTAACGCAGGGGTTAACGAAACGAAAATATTGGTCTAGTGAGTGTGTATGATGAACCAATTGGTCAAAGTTCACGATAATTTCACTTTCGTACGGCACTATTTAACGAATTTTAAGAAAGGCGTATGAACTTCAACTGGCCCAAGAAATGGAGCACTAGAAACGACGTATACTGGATTTCGTGGAACAGAAAAGCTAATGATAATTTTTGCAAAAGACTAAGCGATGAAGCTAATGTTTATTTAAATGGTTTGGTGAGTCGACGTTTTATGACAACGCTGTTACTGCCAATGGTATATGTTAACCGGTAATGTTGAACAACTTATTTAAACGAAATCTTATGGTTTCAACCTGAATGATATGTGATTTCAATAAGATGTAGCCACGTGTCATACAGCACATGAAACTTTGATTTTATTCCAAATCAAACTTGGTCGTGTTATTTCTTAGAGCGGTGACATCGATTAGCTACCGGGATCTTACCGAGATTTAGTCATATTAGATTTTGTTCTCTGGGGCTAAGGGAAGAGACTGCGACAACCGATTCCCGAGTCAAATGAGAATGTTACACATGGAGCTGTTGAAACAAAGCAGAATATATACGAAAACGTTACAGAAACTTTTGCTAAAAAAGTAGTGACATGTTGCTGAATCTACATCATATTTCTTCTCTTCTCGGAGGAGATGGTGGTGAACAGCTATAAAGAATTAGTGAGCTGCTTTACGGACGTAAGGGCTTTCATATCCCTAAAAATATATATACTACACAATTTTGTTGACTTCTTCCAAGAAAATCTGGGAGATTGAGACTAGTAAGAAGACAAATTTCATCAAGGATCTATTATCGAAGAGTGGTGGAAAAGGCAAAAAAATTAATATGCTATAGCGAATATTTCTGGGATATTCTAGGAGACACTCCTGAAGATTGTTATTCACGACAAAAACAAAGACCAAGAATCCTTTTCTTTCATCACTTACATCTTTGCTTCATTTATTTTATGGAGAGATATAACATTTAATTTAGTTATTATAGCATAAACGAATGTAAAAAGCAATATAAACTGTCAATAATAATACAGATATTTTGTATTGATTCTTTTTAAACAGGTTAAGTTAAGTTTAAACAAGCAAAGCTTAAATTTACTAACAAGAAGTAACGCTCATAATTTGCTGGGCGAAAATATGTAGAAAATGAAGATAAACGTCAGCATCATTTTTTAGATTTTAACTTCAGGAATTGTTCCCTCATGGCTACGAAGCTTTCTAAACTTCTACTAATGTGGTACTTCGACTTATGATCGCATTTTGTTGCGGAATTTTCGGGCTATGGAAGAAAATTCGGATGGATTTTGGTTTCCGATGTGCTGCCGGACACGGAACCCGGATTGAAACATATACAGATTCGGTAAAATTTCCGCGCGTTCTTCACTTATTCGAAAATAATTTTATCTTTATGTAAAATCTTCAAATAACAAAACCGAAAGCTCTGCCATTATTATTAAACGACATAATTCTTATTTAAAAAATCCAAGAAATCCAAACTCTTGTGTTTTGCGAGACTTGGAATGAATTTTTGAACATTTTTGGTTATGGCATCAGATTAGTTTGATTACCATTATTGCTTATAAAAAAAATTGATTCCAGTTACGAAATTTCAGATTACTAAATGTTTTTTGGAACCAATTAATTTTGTACGGATAATAGTCTTAAGAAAACAAAATAGCGGATGATCAACCGTTAAGTCTGAAGGTATTAGCTAATAAAAAAAAAAAGAAGCAATTAGCACAAATTTTTGAAAATACTTCAGTTTTAAGACACAAATTAAAACGAATTCAAATCACTTTCAACCAATCAATTCCATAGATTTAAGTGTAATTGTATATAATTAACAATATCATCGTGTACAACATTTAGCACCCAGTTTAATTTACAGACACATTTTCAAAAAATATTTATGTATATGCAATATATTAATTATTATTTACAGACTACTATGTAACTTCTCACTCATAGAAAACCTTTATTGCGATCATCCCCACCCCATTGTTCAAAGCGTCTTTAATACAATTACTTACAGAGATTTATTTGAATCATATCCTTACAATTAGATATATAAGTACATACATAATGTTTTCACATATAGTGTTATATACAATATACACACATTGCTTTATTTATAATATAATATATTAAATTTATACAATAATAATACATTTATTTATTACATAAGGTATTCCATGTATATCACAATGAAATTTCTTCATCTTTGGAAGTTTTTTGGCTCAGTATTAACGTTCCTTTTCTTTATCATTATCGTCATTATTATTATTAAATCCTAGTTGCAATTGGTTAATTGTTAGCGGACACAGAAATTTCACCGTAGATTGAATAATATCGCGCAAATGAGATTGATGTGCAAGAATTTGGCTGTCAATTTCGTTGTCAGGCTGGTGACTTCGGCTGCTGGTTGAGCAAATATTACTGAAAAGAGAAGAAGGAATTTTTGATTTGATTTTTTTCCGGATTTTTTTAGAAACAACTATAGTTTGAATTTTAAAAACGAGTGCAAATAATTTGCCTCATGAATTGCTGTTTCCCATAAACGGTTTTACTAAAAGTAAAAACTAAGTTTGTTATGGACGGCCATACTTTTTTAATAGTTGATTTACGTTTAGTGTTTATCGTTCGAAGTTCTAGTTGTGAAACGCTACTAACGTCATAAAACAGTACTCCTAAACACTACGAGCCCTGCCTAAGAGAACATTACCAACCCACAAATTCAAATTTCGACGAAATTACAGAGACTTGAGAGAGTATTATGCCATAAGAACAATATATTTCTTTTGGCGGTTGAATCCCCCGTAAATTTGTACGATTTTTAGATTTTTGTAAATAGCTTGGAAACTATAACAGATATTCTTTTGTTCAAAAGATAATCTGAAGTATATTATATAGACGAAGTTAACGCAAATTATTTTCGAGAAAAAGAAATAACGAGGGGAGAGATACCTTAGACCCCTCAGTTTTTAATTTTTTTTATATTAAGATAATTTGAAGTATATTAAATAGTCGCAAAGAATGACTTATTATTTTCGGAAGAAATAAACAACAGGAGACCAAGGTACCCCAGGCTCCGATATTTGTTTATAGATGTTTAGAAATGATAAAAAAACTTCTATTATGTAGAGCATTTATAAGGTGGCTGTGAAAATTTGTAGTTTGGCATAATGGCAGCGATCAATTGGAGCAAAAATTTTCAGAAAACGAGTATGTACATTAATAAGTTATGTTAAGCATTGCTATAGTTTTCGTATCTTTAATCTTCGACTTTCTAAGTTTGTTATACCACATCGTTTTGTACGTAAAAGACATTTTATCCTTAAAAATAAAAACATACAAAAAATGTGGGAAGTGCAGAGTACGCCGATCCCCCGTTGTTTATTTCATCATTGACTACGTAATATACTTGAAATTATCTTAATGTAAAAAATATATATATGGGGGTATAGGGTATCCCAGCCCTTGTTAGTTATGTTTTCCGGAAATCATTTGCGTCGTTTTTAGCTATGTACTACATTTCAAATTATCTTCTAAACAAAGTTAGTTTAGTCTAGTTTTCGAAATATTTATAAAAATCTAAAGATCGTAAATTTATATCCCGAAATCAGGGGATTCAATCAGCGAAGTTGGCCTAATCGCGTAAAGTTTATATCTTGATAAAGCAAACATTTTCTGAAAATATGCGATTTTTGACCTTTCTATATGTTTGCAGAGTTTTTTAAAGCATCTTCAGATATGTTCAGCTTGCAATCAAATTAATATTTTGTACAATAATTTCAATTTGACATTGGATTAAAACAGCTTAAGCGTTTTCTCGAAATCAGGTATCGAGTAATATTTGACATCTCAATAGGTGTAGCCAACGGTGTTGTTGTTGACGAATAAGAAAGCCCCGTGGTGAAGATGACTTTTCAAATAAGGCAAGTTATAATTCATTTTGCATTCAAAAGGCGAGTCTGCTGCGCAAATTGCTGACAATTTGTCGCAATATACAGTGCGAATTATTGTTAAATTCTAGAAAACTATTGGATTTGTGGCGCAGGAAAAAGATACCTAAGTTTAAACTGTTTTCGCTCTTTACGAGAGTGTCCACTTTAACAATCTGTTGGCAAAGGAAAAGTCTTTACTTACACAAAAGCAGAAGAAAAATAAATTTCAACGGGGAAAAGGAACATATAGCTTGATCTCAAAATGACCTATCATTTTGAGATCAAGCTATATGTTCCTTTTCCCCGTTGAAATTTCTTATTTTTGGAGTTCCTAAACTCCATTATATGGTGTGACAAACCTAGGTTGAACGTTTGTATCAGTAATAGTCGAAGCAGACTCACAAGAACACAGCAAGACTCCTAAGTCAAGTTTCCGGCCTTGTGTCGATTTGGGTCCCATATCAGCCAGAAGCGTTGATAAATTACATTTTGTAGAGGACGATATGAACGCAGCTAAATACAATAATGTCCTTCAGAATAATTCGACACCACAAATTGAAGAAATGCGTTCGAATAATATCGAACGTAGCTTCCAACAAAGTGGTACCGCATGTCATATGGCCAAAAAAGTGGATTTTATAAAATAATATTTCATTTTTAAGATTGATGTCCTTCGTCGATCGAAATTTAGTGACGTACCATGAAGAAGAAGTTCCGATCACAACTCGCAATAACCATTCTAGAGCTGCGTACTCGTTTCCAAGAAATATGGGACAATTTCATTCCAGATGATTGTCAAACATTGGTGATGAAGAAACGCATCGACGAGGTAATTGACAATATTAAGAATTTCTTGAAATTCTTTCATTAAAGAAAAACTAGAGGAATGGTGAAGGGAACCAAGATAGATACTTGTAGCTTAGGCACCATAAGCCAAAAATGTATAATTTTTCTACTCGAGGTCAAAACTGCAGCAAACTTAGAGATACATAACTTTTGTGAACTCTTGTGCAAGTTGTAATCTTGTGATTTTAATTAATACTGCAGCAGTACTAATTGTATGATTAAATAAGAACTTCGTTTTTGTAGAACTAACAAATCGAAAATAAAATGAATGCAATTTATTATTTAGTTAAAAAATTTCCACCTTGAACCTCGTACACAAAGAGTGCACTTGAGGAGAAGGGATTGTTAGATTCGTTGGAAAACTCCGAGCATTTGTCTGATACTTTTTACCGCTTCGAAAATACGAACAACAAGTTCTTCCTTTGACTCAACTGGTGTTGATTAAACTAAGTTTCTGATATGCCCTTACAGAAAGAAATCAATGGGCGTGAGGTCATGTGATCTCGGAGACCAGGAAACAGGTGTTGCTCTTGCAACCCATCTCTCGCCAAACGTCTCCAAATGTCGTCGTACACCATCAGCAAAGTGTGCAGGCCCCCTATCATACTGAAACATACATCTCGGCAACGACTTCCAGTATTTGTGGCAGCACTTCTTGTAATGCTAAATAAATCTACGCATTTTATCGAGGTGGTAACAAGCACGAACCAATTAGAAAATCGCTGCTGATGCCTATGGACGAGCATTTCTTTAGGATTGTTTCTGGCTACTACGGTTATTAAAAATGCCGTTTTGAAAATGTGGCCTCATCGGTGAAGAGTATACCGGCTGGAAACTTGTCTCTTTCCATTTGCTTGCTCTAAAAACCAACGAGGAAATTTTACTCCAACAGGAAAATCTCCTGGAAGTAAAGCATGAATTTTCTGGCAGGTGAAAGGTATGTAACTGCTGTGCGTGTAATGCATTCTAAATAATTCTGCGATTGACACCCATAAAATTTGCAGTAGCACACGGACTTTCTCTCGACAAAATCGAATGTACGTATGATCGTCTTCTGCCTGCGTTTATTAGTTTTGAGCGTATCTCCTTCTCGCAATTGTAAGTCGATGGAAACAAACGCCGGATGGTTAAGAACAATTTTTCTTGGATGTATTTCGGCATCAATGCTTCGTGCTTGCAATGAATTACCTGCTGCAGTTCCCTACGCCAGATCCATGTCCACCATTCCATGCCAAGCAAAACGCTCCATAATGAAAATTATCGGAAATACTAAATAAGACAAATCAACCTTTTTCTTCGTAAATGTTATCAATGGTATCAGTGAGTGGGTGTTCTCTTTCCAAGAAGAACTGTAAAGGGACTTTTGTTTTCAGCATAGAAATGATATATCTTTGATCTGTCATTCCTCAACTAGAAGCATCTATCTTGGTTCCTTCTACTATTCCCCAAGTTCTTTAAAAGTTGTTCTTCCTCACCTTGTAGTTTAATACGACGAACGTGAATAAATCAGAAAAATTCGTTAATTTTAATATGTTTTTTGATAACTTTAAAAACATTAAAAAACATACTTTTGATAGTCGGGCCAACTTCACTGAGACAGAGTTCGTATTTCCTTAGTGTTATGTCTACTTTTGGTATTTACATAAAGGTCGTCATGATGATATTTAGTACAAGTAGAAGTCAAATGTCACCACCACGAAAACGAAAATTCTTAACTTTAGGACACGTCTGTGCTCCAAAAATATTCTTTTATTAAAACAACAATAAAAGATTTGGAAAAGTTTTCCAATACTACTTACGTGTAGCATGGTTTTCTGGATCGTCGAGGTTATGGACGTTTACACCAGAGAAACCCATTGTGGATGGAGTTGTGTTCGGCTTATAAACTCGCGGTTTCGGACGTTCCATTTCCACACTAACTTCGAAGCTTCGATGGTAGATATCGAACATATCGGCAGCGCAGCGAATTTTCAATCGACTCGAGGCGAAGAGGCTTTCCGTGATTTGTAGTCGCAATAGGGAAATAGACCTGGAAAGAGAATACATTTGATAATTACAAAGGTATATTGCCGATGTCGAAATAAAATTGGTACTTTGCAGAAATTTTGAAAATTTGATTTTAATTAACAAATTGTACAAACAAACACACTTTAGGCGTGGTTATATTCTATAAATTCTTAACTATTATATAACAGTGAACGTTGATTCACATATTTTTAGCAGACTCTGCAGAAGAAGGAAAGCCTGTTCTCGTTGACCAAGAGATTCTTGGCGAAAGAATTTTGGCATTGGCCCTTCGCGATGGATAATAGGTCGCCAGTTTCACAAATTGGGGAAGGAACACATTGCAGGTAAGTGCATTGCGAATTGTAAAGCTGACAGAGAGACGAGTGCAAATCCGCAATCAACTTGTTGCCAATCTACGTGATCTCCATTTTTATTGACGAATTGGAAAGTGCGATGAAAAGTTGATCTACCTCCGTAATCCAAACAAATCAAATCTAGGCCTAATCTGAGCCCCATCTGCGGAACTTGTGGTCAAGGGGAAAGGCTTTAAAGCAAACGTGATGCTGTGCGGGAGAGTGTTAAATTTAAAACTGTATTGTAAGTAACTGGATCGTAAGTATGCAGTTTCAAGAGAAAGATACGCCACATTAGTCAACAGAAATTGCGTGTTATTCCATCAAAAAGCCGCACACTCTTCAAAGAATCTGTAAGAGTTTGATAGAGTGGAGTTTGTGCCACATCCTGCTTACAAGGTCGGACTCAGCGCCTCCATTTGACGTAAATGGCAAATTTTGTCGTGGGCGTGTTTTTGCCAATGTCATGGAGGTAGAAGAAGAATGAAGAAGAATTCTTTGCCCTTAAACCAGCGGAATGGTATAGGCGTGGAATAGAGAACTTTACTAGGGCAATGGGAGAGAATTATCGATATACTTTGTATATTATGAATACCCTTCTGAACCCGATATTCTTACCAATGTCTTGAAAAAGAAGAGGAAAAATGCTTCCCTATTCCTTATATCGTTTCTGTATAGGTGCTAAGAGAATGTGTTCAGTGTTCAAGCAGTTGATTCTGCGTCTTAAACCTTATCTGTGGATCAAAATATTTGATTCAGAAGGAATCGTTGATATCCCTAAATAACGCCGTCTAAAGCCCAAAAAGTCTCTCTAAAAGCGATCCAAACAAAATTATTTTGTTAATCAATGTTTATCAATCATAACGTCGTTACTCGGTATTTTTTTCTTAATATTTCCACATTCTTTTTCAATTCACATCGATAACAGGCGAAAAACTGTTGTCCCTATCCTATCACTTATTTATACATAGAGACCGCACCATGAAGAAAATTACAATCAGAGGCGTCAACTCAATGAAAAGCAATTAAATTGTTGTGTTAGGGAGTCGATTTTCAAAAGAAAAAAGGCTCTCAATCGAATTGATTCTTTTTGTCTACGCACCTTCTTTCGAATCTATTAAAATACAACAACGGAATGAAAACCTTGCCCCTCGTAATACCCTCGAGGGTAATCCGGTTGGTAGGTCATTTAACTTACGATTGGGCCCTCGAGAAGAGGGTGGTAATTTATTAGCTTTGTTTCGTTCTACGTGGAAGTTTTACACCCGAATCTAGTGAAATCGGATTTGAGGAACTTACGAGAAACATCATGGGAATTGTTAGCTTTTTCTTTTGGTACTACTTTCTTGAAGCATAGAATGGTGGTTGTTTTTTGATTTTAATTTGAATAATTTTTTATAATATGATTATTTACTAGTCATATGATAGTAGATGTATATATGGCGTATCAATCTGCTGTAACGATTCTTCTTGATATATAAACGGATTGATAATGAGGGAACTAAGGATCCACTTTGTTATTTTATTAGAATGCGTTCGAAATATACAGGATGTCCAGTATTGAACACCAAACTTTGCCGAATTCAAACACAAGAAAAATATTTTTTTCAGAAGCGGCACCATATATTTTTCTGTATCCAACGTATACGACATTGCATCCCGGTGGTTTCTGTTGTAACAATAGTAATTTTTTATGGAGCCAGTCAATTTGCTCGTTACAGTTAGGGGTTGGAGCTTACAGAGCTGGGATCAGAGTACTTCCTCGCCTGAATTCGGGTTTGGAACAGACTCAGGGAGGCGTGGCCTGTTTTCGGGTTACTTTTTTGCAGGGTGGGCCAATTTTCGCATTAGGAATGAGGGTTGAAATGATTTTATCGACAAGGGTTGGGATACTTTTTCTCCTGAATTCGGGTTTGGAAAAGACTTCTTTTATTGGGGTTAACACGATTGCAAGAGTTGTGCCAGGCGGACGCGGCTTGTTTTCGACTTATTTTTTGTGAGGTTGGTTAATTTTCTCCTTACCCTTAGGGGTTGACATGGTCTGCGCCGAAGTGGGGTAGGGATACTTTTTCACCTGAATTCGGGATTGGTATAGACTCCTCTTATTGAGGTTAACACTATTGCAAGTGTTGCGTTACGCGGGTGTGGTCCGTTTTTGGGTTACTTTTTTTTTGCAGGATTGGTCAATTTTCTTGTTACGCCTGGGAGTTGAAATGGTTTTTAGCGATAGTTGATGATAGATGAAATAGTTTTTAGTCTAAATTCGTGGTTGAAACCGGTTTTTTTACATGGGTCGACACGATTGCGAGCGTTGTGGCAGGCGGGTGTGGCTTGCTTTCAAGTTAGCTTTTTTGTAGGGTTGGTAAATTTTCTAGTTATGCTTAGAGGTTGAAATGGTTTTTATTGAGCCGGCGTTGGAAGACTTTTTCCTTGAATTTAAGGTTAGAATAGACTCCCTTTTCTGGGGTTGATAGGGTTGCAAGTGTTGAGGTAGACGCGTGTAATATAGTGACAATGATGTTTTTAACTGTTGATTGGAATTTGAAGCCCAAGTTGCTACTTACACAAGAAGTGTTTAGAACATTTACTGTGGATTGATTTATTTAATTATTGCAATAAAAATCGAATAAGTTCGTTAAGAGTTAGTTGCAGTTAGTTTAAAGAAGCTAAACGACTATTTGTATCAATAATTTTTATGAACGTCTGATAGGAAGTTGGATTGGATAGCTTTCCTTGAAAGTTGATTGTAGCAGAGATAAAGTTGAATTCTGCTGGATTTGTGAATGAAATTTTTTTAATAGTGGCGGTTTCCATATATAAATGGCACCATCGCTAACGGAAAAAAGCTGCAGAAGTGCTGGTACAAATCAAGTATACTCATTGTGGTGTAATAAAACTAGGTATATTTCTTGCTTAATAAAATAAGTATCACGACGGATCAAATACGTCAACTGAACAAAGGACGAAACATCTCGAGATCGCCCAACTCGCAATTGCAGATATATGTATACCGGAAACTTTATATACAAATTTATCTTGCTAGACCGGAACTTCTTCTCGTGTCTTTGTTTTAGTTTTCTTAGAGCTGCGAACTTTTCCGCAACCCTAGCAACTTCGTATCTCTCCTTCGCGGACAATTTATTTAAAGTCTTCACAACGTCTTATATCAACAGAAACGTGGTCTGCCGCCTCGCGCGTCGCCGTATAGTTCGGAAGAGGACGAAGAGGTAAACTGGAGACGCACCGACTCTTGGCAAAAACTTTGAAAGTCAAATAGGAAAGTCATTAACTTAGTACAAACATTACTGCTGCAGTATAATTTGAGAAAGTTAGTTCGCGGCGGCTAGCTGTTTCGAGGGAATGTAATAGGAGCAAGAGCTGGTTGTGTGGGGAGAGGAAAGCCCTCCGAAACTTCATTTCAAACTTAAAGTGTCGGGAGCATTTCATTTCCATTGGAAATGATTTCAATTGCGCATTAATTCTGTCGCGAGTCAGGTGTGAAATGCTCGGGAGATTTGAGGAGATAATACCTGCAGATGTGTGTTAAAGTTACACACGGCATGATGTAGGTTAAAGCGGTTTCCGCAGGACGCTTTGTAGTTCAAACCAAGTAATACTCTTATTGCACTCCTTTGTAAAAAAAAAAACGCGATATGACGCAAGGCTCAGTCCCCACCGCGAAATTCCCATAATAAAATGCTTTCATTACGTCAGCGTCACAGGACTTAAGGCCTGTTGATTTGTGGTGTACGTAAAATTTTTAAAATCTAAAACTGAACATCACAGTTGTCAATAATAAAGTTTCACATTGAAAAGAAAGGAATGTACACGGTTTATATCAACGTATGCCATAGTTAAATGTATGTCAAAATTATTTCGTTGGAACAGAGAATTTGTTGAAGGAACGACGGCCCGTAACTGTAGTAATATCAGAAAACATCAAATTAGCCGAGAAAGGCGTATTAAGGGATCGACGGCTAAAAGCTAAGGAGATAGGGAGATGGGGAAACAAACAGGAATGTCAAAAACTAGTGTTTCGAATATCCTACACGAGCATTTGAGTTTGATTACCATAGAATTGCTCAGCGCGGTGCAAAAGGAACGACGTATAGAATGTCGTCGAAAGTTTCTTGAGCTGTACAAAGCCGAACACGACCATTGGAAAAATAATGATTGGGGATGAAACAATGGTTCTATATATTCTTTGTCTAAAAGAGAAATGATGGGGTGGCATCCCTAAATAGGCCAAGGTGACAAAAAGCACAAAAAAGGTGAAGGCTAGAATTTTTTGGCATAGCGAGAGCATCTTGCTAGTCGAAGAAGACAACATTACAGTAAACGAGATATATTATACCGACTTGCTGCGCCAGTTAAGGTAAGCCATCATCAAGAAATGCTTAGCAAAGTTGGCACAAGGTGTCCGATTTTTGCACAACAATCCTCTTCTCCACACAGCTTCAAGGAACTCGATCGCTCACCGTATACCACCGACTTTGCCTCAAGCGACTATTATTTATTTTCAAAACAAAAATCTGAGCCAAAAGGGGAAAATTTATGTTCTTTAGACAGTTTTAAAGAAATTGAGGATTACATGAAATTAATTTTTTATTTGACGTAGAATAATTACGTCAAGGAATTTAAACTGCCAGGGGACCCACCAGACCTCTTATGTTCGGATACAAGTTAACACATTAATTTAAATAAAATTGAGATTAAATATAATTAGAAACTTATTTACACTTACGTATATAATGATCCGTCCGTAACATGCGTTTTCTGATGTCTAATATGCGTTGGTTCAACGCTGAGGCCGTTCACGAACCATGTTAAGTTGGTTGCAGGATTCGAGTGCCTCGATTTGCATTCAGCTCTCAGGTTATCTCCGATTCTGTACCGGTGCTTGATCCCCGTGATCTTCGGGTCATCTATCGGCGATATAGTAACCTGCGAACAAAACGAACATATTAGTAAGTTATCCTTTTATCTGACATTTTAAATTTACCTGCATATGGCCGCTTCTAATTTGGGTAAAGAAAGAGGGGGCATCGGCCGATATTTCGCAGCTGTACGTGCCGCTGTTCTCCATTTGAACCTCGGTAAGGACGACGTGTGTTGCATTTGATTCAGTTTCGACTACGGTCAGACCGTTTATGGGAAATTGCTTGGTCGTTGGGGCTTCCTTCGGCGTATACCTGAAGAACTCTCTCCCGCCTTTGTACCATTTTACCGTGTACAGAGCGTCGCCCTCTAGATTGTAAAAGCAGCCTAATACGGCCCGGTGACCTTTCTCCACAGCAGGCGGTACAAATATCCTGACATCTCGTAACGCCGTACAGCCTGAAATAGAAATAACAATGTAGCGGATCAGAAATGGATGTGATGCATGTAGCACCAAATAAGAGATAAAAAAAATATTTAATACACCGAAATGTCAAGGAAATTTCGAATTTTCAAATGAAAGAGTGTTTGTACACTTTTCATATTATTCCTCCGCACCAATGTTTTCAATCGGATTGATTTTGTTGTTTCAGAGCACGTATTAAACAAATCTGATGCTTTAGCTATCTTTTCTCTATAGGTTTCAGATTTGAAGTAACATTACAAGAGATCATTCTCGAAATTGGACTGATGATTACCCTAAATAAACAAAATAAGCCGCGTCACTTTGAGGTTGGTCTCAAGCTATCAAGGGATCAAAGGATATGAAAAGGCAAAGAAGCTGCCTAAGAGGTAGCGAAAATGCTAACCTCTTTTGTGGCCTCAAAAAGCAACCGATAAAAACATGGTAAGACAACTAAAAGGCCTCGTACTAAGTGTTCCAGGGCAAAGCCAGACGAAGGCACCCGCTCGCTAAAGGCAGCAAAAATAGGGCTATCAGCAAAGGAGATCTTAGATTACTGGCAGAATTTTTGACACCCTAAAATATCGCTTATTTAAACAACGAAAAGCGGAAGATTATATCTATCGTCAATATATCATAAAAGGGATAAAATAATACAGCTTTTTCTTTTTCATGGACAGTATCAGGATTCGCAAGCCTTTTTTTAACAAATAGACAATTTCTTTGTACTTCATAATTTATTTGCCTTTGATCTTTTCACAAAGCGACAGAATGCTCTGTTTCGTTTGGAATTTGGGATAAACTCATTTGCCGATGCATCCTTAGAGTAAATAGTGCCTGCCTCTCGTTTGTTTCACAGTACAGCTAGTGAAGCGACTTAATAAACTTGCCGTTTTGGGTTTTTTGGGTTCTTTCTTTTTTAGACGGATTGTAACAAACTTACACCATACCTTCGCGTGTTAGTTAATTTATTATTATATTATGTTAATAGATTCATTAACTTAGATCTCTGCTTTGGAACTATGAATGTGTAAAAATAATATTTAAAGTACCTTTTAGGAGCTTGGAATTTACATTTCCCAACTGACTCTTCATTCAAAAATACATATAAGAAGCTAAATTGTTTTATATCTCATACAACTTTCATCCATACAGTTTAAACAAAGCAATCCGTTATTTCTTCTAATAACAGCAGGGGTTGATAACAGCAGAAATAATTCCACGATACTCAGAGATCTTCTTTGTCAAGAGAACGATAAACAGTCGACGATAATTGCGGCTTTTAACTGAACGTTTAATTTTAAATCTAATTTTCTCGCCCTTTCTCATTCTCCCCAACGCGACCTTTTCCATCTCTTTTTCTCCTTTATTCATCTTCCTCTTTTCAATTTATGTACCGAGAATAAACCTCCAGCTCGTTTCAAAGGCAGGCGTAGGGCGAGATTCCTTCTTCATTCAGAGCTGAGCGTATTTTATCTTTTTTCTTATACGCTTATATGCGAAGCAGCGTACGATGGCTAGATCTCAATTCTGTGCTTCTAAGCTTACGGCGTTGCTGCCTTACGTAATTTGAACCGGATGTAATGACTCCGACAATTAAGATATGAATCTTCTTTGCTGTAATGGTACGTTTATTATTACATCAGAGAATAATATGGTATTAGCAAAGTGGCGCAGTTGAAAGGATTTAAGTAGCTTGTGTATTTCGATTGACATTTTGTTAATACAAATTTTAAGTAAATTTGATTTTGTTGTGTATAGTTTTGTCGATTAAAAATAATTTTGCTGCGGGTTGAAACAGTTGCTTAATCAGACAGCGTGATCTACAGTTATGTTATAGGAATACAGTGAAAATATGCTGCAGTATTTTTACATTTAAATATAAGAAAATATGGTATTTTATGATAATTCAAACGTCTTTTTTGAACGTCTGGTTGAATCGTCACGTGTTGCTTTAACGGATTAGTCTAGTATTTCTGTAAATATAAACCTTTGAGAAAAATTTTATTAACAAAATATGTTTGATAAGTTATTTTCTGTTACTTTGTGTCTTTTTTTTTTCAAATGACTTCTTATACATCAAAAGTTGTTAATTCAGGAAGCCTTTTTAAGAAAATGATTGCTTGTTGCTGTCGTTGGATTGGTTATGCCACAAGCATTGTATTGAAAGATTGATGAACAGTTAATGCTAATTGGTATACAACAATTTGTTTACCAGAAGTCGACGAAATCAGGAAAAACAATCGACAACGTGGCATCATCCTTCAATGACGATGCCAGTTTTAACACAGCACGTCAAGTAATTGATTATTTGAATTGGAAAATCAAATTCATTCGGTTCACGAATGTCATTTTAAAAATGCGTAGACAGAGATTCTCATCACTTCAAGAATTGGTTCAAACGCATGCAAAAGTGTAGCCTTAGTGGGGAATATTTTGAAAAATGAAAAAAATTATTTGCACCAAAAACATGTCCTTTTCTTTATTGTTTTTGTAAAAAAATTAAAGATATCTCTTGTATGTTTTAATACTTTGGAACATAAGTTGACCACCCCGTGTTCACACAAGAGAAACGATTTAATTAATAAATTTATTTTTATACAAACCTACTGTTTCATTTCGAGAGGACCTGATTAAGTGAGCAAATAAGCAAATATTTTACACAACTAAACAAAAGCGGTTGGGAGAATACACTGAAGCAGACGACTGGCGGTATTTGTTTTTAAAATTAGGGGCACATAATAACGTTCCCTTGGTAGGTTTTTTTATAAATATAAAGACCTTTATTAAATTAATGAATTACTAAAATTATTCTAGTTGCCGGCAAACAAAATGTTTTATCAATTAAGTTTCCCCTTCAAAAAAAAATTATCCCCTGATATCATTATGCGTAAATTATATGGTATTATGTCATGTCGAAGATATGATACCTCGAAGTACTCCCGTCGGTCGTTATAATTAACAAGACGACGCTCGTTACATCCACGCAATTTATTTCGCCCGGTCTCCCGCACCAACTCCCTATTCCGTCAATAATCCAGTTACGACCCTATTTACGCGCAAATACGAACGCTATTCAAATTTCCCAATTAAGTGCGCAGAACACGCGTGACGATCCGTTCGTCATCGGGAGGACGCGGCCGGCGCGGTAACAACGACGCTTCGGACGGTCTTTTTTGCACCGGACCGCACGAAACAATCGAGTTCATCTGTTGGTATTCAGTTGATTGAAGCTCGACAAACGCATTCATCATGACTCAATTACCAATTATGAATGCACGTGCCTTGAATACGGATTCGAACGCGTTGTATGGCCGCGATGACGTCCAAAATTGATGTAAACTGATTAGAGATAAATAGAGAAAAATATCCGCATTATACCCTCTCAAAGTATTCATTACTGGTAATGCAATTCTTGGAACACAAAGAGCAAATAGTAATTGGATAAGCACGTGCAAATTACTGTAGCTACTGTTTATGTCCGGGAAACGGTTCTAGTCTTTTTGAATGGCACATCCTGTTTATGTTGCTACATTGTTGTTGACTTGGCGCATGGCGTATGTTGGAAACTTATATAAAACAATTTACCTTCTTTTTTTCTTTTTTACCGGTTTTTGTTCAAATATTTAACATCTTAATACTTTGGCGTATAGCGGTTGTGTTGTTTGAATAGAACTTTTATTTTATTACGTTTCTGAATTTGTTTATTCCTTTTTGAAAGTTGTTTTGTTTTCTTATTTACATCTTGGATTGTTTTCTTAAACTAAAAGCATTTAATTAATCTAAATTTTTTTCCCCCTTTTCCTTTGATTTTTTTTCAATTAATTGAGTTTACTTACTTAATAACTTTATCGAACAACATCAGAATCGAATACAATTTTTCTTCCAATTTGTTGTTGTCAGTGCCTCTATCTTTCGGCTGTAATATGGTGCATTGTCCATTGCAACAACCAAATGATTTGGCAAAAATGGTAGTCACTGTAGTAACTATTTCTCAGCAAATCTCATCATGTGCATCTGCTGTGTGTTTTTTTTTTACAAAGAAATGTAAATTTTGCTTAAGTAACAAATCCATTTTCATCGCCAATTCATTACTGATGCCTATCGGTTTGAATTTACTGTGCTGTTAGCCCATATTTTATTTGTAAAGACTCTCGTATGCCTCCATCATATCTGTCTATTTCTCTATCATATCTATCTATGTTATCTCGCTTATTCATAATACTTTTTCTTCCAACTTTTCCAAATACAAAGCCAATGTCTACTAATAAATTATACAGAGTTGTTCACTTGAAGTTTGGAATATCTTCAATAATGTTGGGAGACACTAATGGACTATTAAGCATAGGAGAAATATTATTTAGAAAAAAGCTGTATATCTTGGGACGAATAACAATTTGAACCCATCATACCTATCATACCCATGTGCACGAGCATTCCTTTGAATTTCTTTCCTTTTCGGTTTTTTTCTTCGGTGGTGTTTTTAGCAGTTCTTGTTGCTTACGTAGTGAAAACACCATTCTCTTCCCGCAACCCAACGCCTTACTTGTTTCTTTGATAGCAGCAGAAACATCAAAGTTCTGTTGAAATTGCAAAACGCATTAAAAATCATTTGCTTTTTCCTCTGCTACGATATACTTTGCCTTGACGTATCTTTCTAATATTCTACACATTCTAAAATATATACGAACCATTACAATTCACTTTACAAATATTATTTGCCATGTGTGTAAAACCTTAGCGTTAAATAGCTCTTAAAAGAACTGTTTTTGCACTAATAAATGTTATCAAAGAGGAGAAAAAGACCAAATTATACACCAAACACTCAATTACTAATGATCTCCTGTGTAGATAAAGTATCTGTACATGCAAATAATAACTGTATAGTGGTTATATAGAGTTTTTGAGGACAGTTTTCATTCTATAGAAGAGGAAAAAATTCGCTGGTGCCTAGCTCTGACTGTCTGTTCACAATTGGTGAAGAATGTGATCTGCATTGTCATGTAACAAGAACCAGCTATTCTTTTCTCGAAATTATGGTCGTACACCAGAAATCTCTTTATCACTTAAAGGTGCACCAATAACGGATTATCCTTCCGGTATAAATTCTTTATGGATTACGCCCTGTCTATCGAAAAACGTAATCAGCATTCGATTTTTTGCAAGCGAAATTATTTGGATCATCAACCCACTGCATGCTCTGGTGCTTCGTTTCAGGATCGGACTGGAATATCCATGATTCATCACCAGTGACAATGCAGTTCAGAAAATTTGCATTGTCGCAATGATTCTGAGCAAAGAATTCGCACAATGCAACATTTCGGGGTTTTTGCTCATCCATAAGATCATCGTCTTTCCCAAATCTTCTGCCATCATTCCAAGGGTCATTCCTCGACCTCGTAACACAAGCTCCACTTTCACCGTTTCGACAGACCGACAGACGTCCAGTTCCAGCGTTATCTTGTACACTCTCAAGCCTATCTTCACTATATAAACTGTTGTCACCGTACACAGATTTCAACATCTCGTAAAGTTTTACTTAATTTACAGCAAAGTTTCATATTTACTCGTTACTTCAGTATGATTGATGTGCACGCTAGCATCCTATGCAGAAACTAACAGCTGTTCTATTTTCGCTTGCTGTTTTATTTTTGGTTCTATTTTAGGTGACTCCATTACTGCAATGTCAATTCGAGAACTAATTACCACATCTCGTAAATACTACACATTGTCAATAAATCATTTTAACAGGTTTAGAAGTACGCATAACTCCCTCTTCTGTAATTTATAAATATTTTTTCAGTGTCGGATGACGTACCTCATAATGCAATACCGTGTTTTATAATTGAAACAATGTGAGCATGATACACCATTTTTAATATTTGAGAGTTATTGACAATATTTAATATTTTGAGAGTATAGCATGCACTGCTGGGGCTGTTACAAAAATGATTAATGTGATCTGTCTATTGTAAACTTTTATCGATCCATGTACACTTCAATGGAATTCCTTGTTATTTATTTTAAAGAAAACACTTTTTGTTTTATGACTATTTAAAACAAGGTCGTTGTTCTCCGTCTATTGTAAATTTAATAGTTTGAAGTTTGGAACTAAGTGTTGCGAGGAATTTTGGAACGACAGCGCCAGCTCTTAATCGTGCTTTCAACAGTTTGAATTCCAGATATCGTTTCGTAGTATTAAACGTTATCATCATCCAAAGGATAAACAACAGGATAAAAATATTACAGAAAGCGAAAAACACGTCCTCCTATAAATCTAAAGATTTCAATAAACTAAATCGACTTATAGCCATAGATAGAAATATCCAGTCCGCGTTAGCGATAACAACAATGTAACGGGATAGAATGAAACGCCGTAGACAAAAAAAAACAAATTTATATTCTATATAAATCAATCGAAGTAGGCGGCGGCTTTCTCTGTTTATCTGCGTATGTAGTTTCACCAGAAAAAGGCGTCCCTGCCTATCACAAAACGAACCCGTTTCATACTACAACGGAGCCCTGGTATAGTAGCAAAATCGTCGGATCCAGGGGTGATTCACCCCTAGAGAGTCTAAGAAATACGAAGATCGTTTATTATTTGTGGCGCCAGACGGTCCCTAAAACTTGATGGTTCTGTTTACTCAAAACACCGAAGATTCTGAAAAGTTTACGCGTTGCTATTTACTGCTTTAGACGTATTTTCGAAGTAGGCTAAAGAAAATTGCATAAAATTTAAGGACCTTGTATGCGCGGGAGGGGGAAGTAGAAGGAGGAAGAGGAGGGGAATCGTTCGATTCCAAGGGTTGTTTTCCAGAAATGTCGAAGTGGGAGTGACTGTAATAGCTGCAAGCTTTTAATTTGGATTGGTGTGCAGCAAGGTTTAAACTCTATTGACGAGTTTGCTTGAATCTATTACTTACATTCTTCTTGGGGCGAATTATACTTTTTTAGCAAAGTAGTTTTAGTTACTCTAAGTGTTTGTCCATAACTTTATGATAATAGTAATATTTAATACGTGATCAACGAAGCTAAGTTTACAATCAAGTGGAACATCAAGGTTTTTAATAGTCATTTCTTTCGAAGTGAATGTTGTTGATAGACCACGTGGCCTGAGTAAAATTCAGTTTTCGTGTGAATATCACAATACAATATTTGTTGGTGTTTTTTTAGTTTATTCACTAAACACCGGATTGCTGCATCATTTGGTTCCTCATCATTTGGGTCACTTATCGGGGGCACATTTTTAAATCATTTGCCTATGGAAATTTGGTGCAACTAAAAGAAGTTGTTAGGTCATTTATTGAATGAATATTAGAGAATTCAGATTCTAGACTTGTAGTTCATATAAGTAATGCAGTTAACTATCTTGCAAGATAGGAGTTCACATCCATAATTAAGGAATTGCTAAAATCAAAGCATGAAAGCTTATATAACATAGTGATCGATGGTATCAAATGTATGGCTAAAGTCGATATAAATAACATCTAACTGGCCACCGTTTTCTATGATCTCCTGTGATATGCATCGTATAGAATAGAGTATAAGAACCCACCGACACTGGTATGACTCGAACACAAAGCGTCTAACTTAGCTGCAGTCGCTGAGCAACGATATGAGGATTAATCAAGAGAGACTTGGTGTAATAGATGCAAAGGAGTTTAAAATGTTAACAAAGTGAAGGTCCGAAAGAAGGTGAATGATCAGAATTAGTAACACAGAATTTCAAAAAAATCAACGGAAGAACCGGCAAAGGAGAGGAAACCCTATGCTTAAACGAGAACCATTGAGTTAGCAATTTAAATGTTGTTGGAACGTATCTTGGCACAGCATATACGCACATTTTTGTCGTTTCACAATGGCTCTGAGACTTCAAGCTAATATTTCTCAATTGGTTTTCATCATTTAAATTTACAAGTTTAAAGAAACCCAAAGAAAAAATAAAAGGGTATATTTAATTATAGATTTAAGGCTGGCGGGATTTATAGGCGTTTCAAATTTGCTTTCTGTGCTACAAGAGCTTTATTATTGTCTATAATCAAAAGATTGGAAGTAACAGTGGAGCTAATGCTATTTATTAAAGAAGCCTACGATTACTCTAACCCTTAAAGTAAGGGTTGTAACACCTGCAAACATGACATTCAAAATTTTAAATGGCAAAAAATATCATCCGAAACAAAATTAATTAATTCCACGGGGTACACAAATGAACAATTAAGCAAGGATTCACGTGCGTTCCATGCAACACGCGGATGTACATCTATTCATTGTAATAAATCGCTGCTTGCATGCCAGTTGCCCGTGGCGATCACTTCAGATTATCTGTGCAACGGCGGACGGACAGTAGATTGCTAGATTATCCCATTTTCCGGACTGCTGCTCATTTTAGACGGGCAAAATTGGAAATAATAGGAAGCTGTGCGCTTTTTCCTGGTAATAAACCCATCTCAGTCTGTTTCCCTTCCGGTTCATAGGAGACATACACTACATCAATATTCACTGCCTGTCAAGCGAGAAACAGCGACAATGATCGGTAATAATGGCGAAGGTGTTACAAATCAATCAATGCCTGTTTGACAATGATGTGTCGTGATTTATATCAATCTGCGTGATCTGTGGAATCGATTCTTATGTCTTCTATGAGCTATATTACGCTTAATACGAATCGTATAAGGGTGCTGATAGACCTTTCAATCACTTTTTCGGGAAAGTTCTTTATCCAATTTATGAGGAATATACATTACTGATAATTTGATCCAAAAATTAAGACAGGGCTCAACAAATATATAAAGATAAGCTAGTTTCTTCTTTATATTTGCAAAGGAAAAACCCGTCCCGTAACTCTGATGGGATTCAAAGGTACAGCGCCTAACTTTGACATAGTCACACTTATCGAAAATTTGGTGGAAGTATATGGTTTCAGAATTAGGAAAAATAAAAGTGGGTGTAGATAGAAATGTTGTAAAATGCACAAAAGTCTTTCAAATCTTTTTTTGTCATATCTAGACAAAAGAATATTTTTGGTTAGAGTTGCAGTTTTAACATCGTAGGCGAGATCTATTGGGCCGGGAGTTCCACAGGGTTCCTTCTACGGACCTGAGTTGTTTTTAATATTTACGTACGACATTGCCATTTGTGCTGACAACACGGCAATTTAATGCGGCAGCAGAAGAGAGAACTTAATTGTCTCAATACTCCAAACTGCTTTGGATAAGTTTAAAAAACGGGCAGAGAAGTGGAGATTCCCACTTTGGTGGGATATCTTCGCGTGATGGCTAAAAACACCCGGAGACGAGGCAGTCTTTCGGAGAGCTCGCTGCTCGCGGGAGACCATAGGAGCGTTCACAACTTAGGCGTCGAGTGATGCGGATCGAGGGCACAATTCCTATTGATGAGGAAGACTGGAGATCACGCTTGGAAGCCCAGGCTAACAATTGGGAAACACCAAATATAACGGCCGAGAAGTAAATTTTTATGAGATTAAATTGCATGTTTGCCTGTATATGAACATGGTACTAAAACCCCTTCCAAATGTGCAGAAACGCCATTTCTTTTTAAGTAGCACCGTTGTATCCACCGTACATTGTATGGTAGCATATCTAGTACCTGCCGTAATATTCTCAAAGCATAAAGTTATTCCATTCTTTTCAAAAGTCGTTTGAAGGGAGATTTTAAAATACAAGCTTTGCCTGGTATTTACGTCAATATAAATTTCTTCCTTTTGTTAGAAACGTTTGCGTTACCACACTATTGTTGATTTTTTTGCACAATCTTTATACGGCCAGAAAAATTTCTTTGAAGTGACTCAATGATGAAGCCTGCAAAAGCTCTGGCAAAACCATTCACTTTAACATGAACCTCTTAACTTCAGTACGCAAACACGAGGTTCTTGTTTCGCTGAAGGCCACCTCTTTGTTAGATTTGCAGATATTTTCCTTCCATTTTCCTCGCTTTAAAAATATCTCGCGCATCGCGTAGCCGCTAGCTTTTTACGTTCTCGTGCAAAGAAACTATCCGAGAAGACCAAGAAGAATTAATCCAATTTCCCTTCTTTTATATTTTCCTGCATTCTTCCGTAAACATATCAAACTTTCCCACATAAAAACGGTCCTAAAAAGGACCGCGTCCGATTCCCAAACGTAAATAATAATGAAATAATGTTAGGCGCCTAAGATAACCGTTCTCTTTTTTTCCCTGCTGTAAATAAATTGTCCAAATCGGGTTTACGGGCGCTCGGCTGAATAAAGTTTGTGCATTTAAGCCGTAAAATGGATTGGATTCGGCCGCTTTTCATGGGGTAGTATAAGTTGGATGCCCGAATAAAAAACAATGGAAAAAAATACGCGGATTTACTTCAAGAGGCCTGCTGGAGCTTTTTCTTTAGGATAAGGTATGGATCGTCAAGATGCTGTAAATCCTTTACAAAAGAAAGATGCTCCTAAATTATTGTTGAAGTATCTTTTTTTCTCATGAAAATTCTTTTTAATTCAGAGGCTTAATAGATTATAAAATAAGAATTTTTTTAATCTTTCTCAGCATTTCGAGCATTCCATAAAAAAGTTGTACCTAAATGTTTATGAAATTAACATTCTGGTGAAAATTTTAAAATTTATTTTAGGCATTAAGCAATATTGAGGTATCTAAAATAATGGTATTCATATAAATTTGTAATTACATATAGTGAAGAGGTGGTCAATACAGGAATAACACGATCTATCTTCTTTGACTTAGAGCTTTTTTTAGAGCAAAGATTGTTTGTTAGTTACTACGCATTTGATTCATATTGTAAATCTGTATCTACTAAAAAGTTATGAAAGCAAGCTGAAGAAAAGTCATCCTCAAAACTATGCGGATCCACGTCCAGTTACCATACTACCTACATTATCGAAGCTTGTAATGAAAGAAATCTGCAAGTACAATAGATTTGTACACAATATTCGTTCGAGTTTTCAGTTCGGATATGGGATGGGGCTTAGTTGTGAGAGTTTCGAAAGTTACTGATTACATAATTTCCGCTGCTGACAGAATGTATTTAATTGCGTTGAGTTTGTTGGGGCTATTCTAAAGTCTTTTAGATAATTTCGCATGAAACTTATTATTTACATAAAGTGTAAAGGCATATTATCAGTTACAGCCCTTTCAATTTTAGATGAAGTCAAACAAATGTAGTAATTCATTACAAACCTGGATGTACCTTTCTTATCGCGTGTAATACACCCAATGTCTAATTTGCCTACAAATAAAAATCAATGAGTTCTACAGCATAATCATTAACCTCGTAGTTTGATTACTTTTTCCCCTAGTTCCTCATTCTTAAGGCTCTCGTATGGCATTACTAATCGACAGTCGAACAAATTGACCACGGACCTTTTAAAAACCACTGAAAATAACGTCGTCGAAATTAATTTAATTGAATAAGTTTGGAAAGCGCTTCAAACTGCTGACTCAATTCCCGCCGGGCACTCGACGTTTTTGGAAAGTTCCGAGCACCTCCTAATTATATCTTTGCACCAGAGTTTCCCTACGTTGAAGCGTTCACAATCATTTTGTACTTTTAAAAAGAGAAAAAGAACCTTTTGTGGTTAGGAGTGGAAAAATCAGTATAAAATAATCAGATTAAATACGATTTTAAAATCAGCATGACGAATATAAGCTTGTTAAAAAAAACTAAGTCAATTTAAGTGTGGTACGTAGCTTTAAGTTATATATACAGGGTGGGGTAATAATATAATATAATCATAATATATACCTTGTAGCATAGATGGTTAGCGCAACGTTGTCTCCCGATTCTTTCCACTTTTATGAAGAAGAATTACTTTTCTATTTTTCTAATACAGTGCAGAGTATACGACATTGCTACAAATACTGTCAGTACCACTAGAATACGAAGATTTTAACTGTGGGATTGTGGCATATATCTTATAATCAGTTACAGTTACATGGGAAAATTTCTAATCTGCAAAGAACTGTCTCTATAACCCTGTGAATTTAATAGGGCGATTCTCCTCGATAGCACCTTTACTGGTGGTAATAAGAAAAAACTTCCCATTAGTTTCTACTAGAACCCAGGGTCATTTTTTATAAAATTACCTCGTTTTTGCAGTGCCTTACAAAAATCATTATAATTTGCATAATATTTGATATTTTGTTTTTCACATTGGGTATTAACTAGCCTATAGACGTAGCAATAGCTTCACATAAAATAAAATATATCATCATACACCATTTTAGAGGTGTCGTCGTCTTTAGTTTAAATGGGACCTTCTGTATATTGTTTAATAAAGGTAAGAAAAAAGAAAAGAAGGTCTTGACTTACAACGTTTTCTTTAATATATAATTAATACAGACGACCCGTTTCGTGCAAGATGATCATCTTCAGGCCAACTACAAAAGTAATCCAAAATTTGTCTAGGAATAGTGTAACGTATAGAATTGATACCACCGAAAATGGATTTAAATGTGCATACAAATGAACAGAATCGCCATCCCATTTAACAATTATCTTTTCAAAAATATAGTGCTCAATCGTTCAAGTAGTTTCTATAAGTTTAATATTCGTATCATTTTTGTACTGTCATCATTTTCAAAGTTCTTTGAAGAAGTAGTATGCAATAGGTTTTTTCCATTAAAAAAAAAATAGTTATTGTTAATTGTAAATATGGTTATCTTCCTAATAAATCTTGTGAGAATGCTATTTATGAAATTTAAATGAAATGTTGTGTAAATATGTTGGAAATAAGCCTGCAAAAACGAGTACACTTTTCGCGCGCTTCAAGAAATTAACTGCGACTACACAGACTCGTGTTTTGTCGACTCTCGGAGAAACCAGTAGGCAATATGAATCCATAGTTGGAAATAATAGCTTAGGCCAGAGTCGGGTAAAACTAAACGTGTTCCGGGTTTAGACCATGTCATGTTTAATCGAAAACTCGACGTTTCACCCATAATCATATGGGGAAGGTGGTAGGCAACCGACTGTTGCTTACCATCATTCCTCTCCTGGAGAAGCCCCATATGATTGTGGCCGAAACGTCGAGTCTTCGATTAAACATGACACGGTCTAAACCCGGAACACGATTAGTTTTTACGTTATATATGTTGGTAGCGTTTTTTTCACATTAAATAAAGCTTTTGATGACAAATTAGAATATTCTTTTTGATAAGTTGCAGCTGTACGGTATACGGGGAAACGCGTTAAGAGTTATTGGTTATATTTGTCAGGTCGTTATCAAACAGTCTGTAGTTATGGTAAAAAACATAAACACTAACGTATAACATAACGTAACAGTAAAAAAACAAACATTGAACAAGGCGTGTACCACAAAGGCCGATACTGGGTCCCCTTTTATTTCTAATTTTTGTTAACGATCTTTATTTGTTTATTAACAACGTTAGTGTGTTACTGCCGACGATGCTTCCCTTGAAGATTTGTCAAAAACTGCTACAGCGGCAATTCAAAATATGATTGCATGGTGCGATGGGAATGCTTTAAATTTAAACGTCAATAAAATAACTTTTCTTGTGTACATAGAAACAAAAAGATCTATGTATGTATGTAAATTCTAATGACAAATGGCTTTCATAATACACGAAGTCGAAGTTACCATGGATGACTGATTGAATTGGAAAGCCATGTGGCTTATTCAAGTAAAAGCAGTTCTTTTTATGCCATATATAGTTTACGAAACTATGTTGACTTGCCTGTCTTAAAAACATTATATTTCGCGTATATCCATTCCCGGCGTTTTTATTCATCAGAAAGAAATCCTACGTTGTGTGTTATTTCTTCTTAGTATAACGTCATGTACAGATTATTTTAAAGATCTAAATATTATGGCTTTATCATCTTTATATATTTACGAACTTTTAGCGTTTTATTTGAAAACCCCAACGACTTTTAAAACCAACGCAAACTTGTCTGGTTCTGGTCATAACATAAAAGTAATTTGTTTGAAAAAAGTCTGTATTATTCAACCATCAAAGCTTTTAACGTATTACTTTCAAAGAGTATCAAAACCAAGCAAAAAAAAATTCCTGGAGGGTGCTTTTTAGGATATCGAGGAATATCTCCACAAACAGTGTATTTCTTATTTGTTTTTTATTTTATACATAACTAATCTTATGGGCAGCTCTTCTTTGTTGTCTATATTTTTACAGATCCTTTACATAGAGTAAAAAAAATAAATAAAACTATTTATTTTTTCCTCCAAACAGGGTGTGACACGAATGTAAATAATGTTTCTTTCTAAATTTATCATTTCTCGGTATTAAGTTTTATTATGTTGTTTGTTCTGCGTCTTGTTTTGCTCATATACAAATATTTAACCAATTGTTGTGTTAAAAACAAACTAATGATTATATCTCTTAAGCGTTATTAACTAACTCTTATAACCTCTCTCACAAGGAAGCATTTGTAATGTGTAGTTGAAGCTTACAATTAATTACTCGAAACTAATATCTGAAATATTATGAAAACATCTAGAGCGGAAAAATCTACAGCTGGTAGTATTAAACTTTGGAGGTTCCTTAAACAATGTGCAATATAATTTGTTTGAAGAGATGGATAAATAAGAAGGCAATTGTATTAAAATATCTTAAAAATATAGGACATACTTTATATAATTAACCCAAAATGCTATAAGCAATTCAAAAAGAAAAATAATATAATGAACTCAAAAAATAAAAAGGAAAAGTTTTAAAAAATTGCAAAGCATTGCAGAAAGCATTTTTCTTAAATATTTTGGCTGTAAATGAAGATAATTTTGTACGAAATTACATGCATATGTAATAATAATCTTAGATTGTGTTATTAAAGCAGAAATTCTCTTTTATTATTAATACTGGCGCTGCCATGAATCCTGGCGCGGCAGGAATAATAATAAGCGTTGAACAACCATCCAAAAACAATTTCAATTCAAATATGCAACTGGAACATTTCACATTATTATTCCCCATACATGAAAATCGCCAATAAATAAAGGAATACCAAGAAGGAAACGGATCCCCAATGAATATAAGACACCGGTTCGTGATTCTGGTGAATTTAAGATGTCTTTCCCGTCGTTTCGCCTCAAGCGAATCTTTTCCACTTGCACCTCTAGTCGTCACCGCTCTACCACTATTATCCCCATCCACTATCCGCTCCCCGCAATTTATATTCCGCTAGAATTTCTCCGGCGACGCCGACCAACGTGGACAATTCGTGGGCAATACAATTTTTCGGTCATATTTTATTGAAGCGCGCGGGTTGGGAGTTATGAAAAAGGATCTTAGGTTATCAGGGGGGATGTTTTCAGTTGCGCTTTTCGAGGAGAAATCTCAAACATCACATTTTTACGGCCATAATAAATTTTTCTTGACCGAGAGTGGAATGATCTAATATTTTATTAAAATTGAAATTCTTTTGCCGACGTAACAATATAAAATAGGAGGACGACGGGCGGGGTTCGAGTGAAATGGAAACGATGGGTATGGTTAGTGCGACAATCACTGACAATGAGATCGTAAAGAAAATGGTTTTTACACTGTAGAAACGGTATTAATAGACTGAACTTATTGTGTTTCATTTATTAAAACAATGAAGAGGTTAATGGAAGCAATAAGTAGGTTTCTCAATATCTAAACTAGATGCCCATTTGTTATTATTATTCCCAAGGGTCTGCAAAATCTTTATGTTTGAAGCTGTTCCATATAAAGTTGGAAAAGCCTCGGTAACGTTATTTTCTTTATGTTATTAAAATCATTTAGACTTTTTTAACCTCTATTGCCTTTGCAATTGGCGGAATCTGTTGACCGCGATACATTTCAATAGCCGTCCCATATTGTGTTATAGATAAAAATTTGCAAAAATGTACAAACCAACCAAAATACAGAATATGTTTGTGAAGTATTATTTAATTATTAACATACTATACAAAAACCGAGACTTCAAGAGTACATAAACACATATTGGTTAAGAGTTTAAATTTCAGATTCAAACCCATATTTCAAACGAGGTCCCACATTGCTGAAATAATCCAATATCGGCGATTCCGTGCGATATTGTCAGAAATCTAACATTATTTATTTGTTTATTTTGGGTTGGGTGCTTTAATATGTTCAAGCCATTCTAGATGTGTCGTCTCGTGTGTAACATGTTAAGTTACTTTAGGTTATTTACGATATGTTTTTGATACAAATTGACAACGTGATGATTTGGTCATGATTACGTCATAACGTATTTCCCTCTCATCTAATGGTACCATTCGCGAAAATGCGGCGGTTACTCGAGATACTGTCGCATAGCAAGCAAAATGTATTCTTAGTACAATGAGATACTGGATCCACATAATTTTAATTTTCGACGTATCGGTACGATAGTTTTGAATCTGTGGTCGATAAGATGATGATGATAGGAGGTACACTATTTGCCACTTAAAAATGGCAAACATTTGAAAACATTTGGTTTAATTGTTCTTTAATTATTGATATCAATTTTTTTTTTATTGCTATTAGTTGAAAGAATACTTTAATGGTTGAATTATTTATTAAATTACAAAATAAAAATATACGTCTTACATTCTTTTTAAGTGTGCGTTGATTTACACAGTTAGATCTGTGCGTAACCGATAATTTATCAGAAGTATTAATGCTGTTTAGGTAAAAACGTAAGCGTGGACTGGATAAACTCTTAACAATATTTGTAAGAAAAATTACATTCACATACAGGAATCAAGTTTCCTAAAGTTATGACGCACAACTAAATTAAACCATTCACAATGGATGGACAAGTATTAACATACTTGATACTTGTCTGTGAATACACGATTACAATTTACATAACACATTTGGGGCATTACTTAATCCTATTTTTTTTTAACTTTCTACAAAGGCAAACTCAGATGAATTCTTTAAGTCAGACATCAAAAACTATACTAACAATTCGCCCAAACACCATTTTTTCCAAGCTGTTTGGTAAAAAAAATTAGTAGGTTGGCCAAATTTTTGCCATTTTGGAGGTATTTCATTTAAAGAACGAAGTGACAATACTTCCTTTTAAAGTATAGTTTATACCGAGTATACCACCTTACAAGGGAACACCGTGAGGAGACATTCATCGATAGGATTGGAATTTGGTGGATTTGTAAGGACCCATCGGATGTGTAAAACGTCGCTTTCCGTTCCGCTTGCTCTTGAAATTTTGTAGATTTCTGATTTTTGCAATTTACATAATTATTACGAATAATAAAAAAAATATATCCCTAAATATGCCTTCGCCTCCGAACGCTCGTACCTTTTATTACATCATGTAGCTCTGTTTCACGCGAAATACTTCTAGTTAATTGTTTTTCATTATATAAATGATCATAGCAAGGACTGTGGGGTAATATGGCAAACAACACAAAAGTATCGACACACTCCGCACCACACAAGTTTAATTATGGAATCTGGGACAACTATTTCGGGAATGCGTCGATTCACGTTATCAACGTTCCTCACTTTCAATTTTCGGTCATTCAACATTCCTCATTTTCAACATTCGGTAATACGGTTGAAAACGAGGATCGACTCATCCTCGAAGCAGCCGTCCCGGATAAATTAACTGCGTGTGGTGCGGAGTGTGTCGATACTTTTGTGTTGTTTATTTTTCGTTATAGCTATATGTAATTATTAGCAAACAAGTAATATTACATGGATTAACGTGGACCATGTTACCGCTTTCCTCTGCAAAACATTACGAACACATACCGTACTTACATAGTGATTATGTCAGAAATAGAAATCTACAAAACAATTTTAATTTTCATTTCGACTAATTAGAGCTGAGGGGCCAGCAAGTATGTATATTGTCGTGAATAGTGTTTCCCAGGGATCACTTCCGTTCAACTCCCTCGTCGAAATTTCAGGGGTAACTTTCACCCCTTGAATGTGAGATTTCGCCGAAAGGGAAAACGGCATTTTACATCACTCGGTGGGTCAGTTTCAATCCGATCGGTGAGTGACACCTTAGGATGTTCCTTTGTAGTGATCAATACACAAATTGATGTTAATTTTTTGTTGACTGCTGCATCATCCAGAGTATTTGTTACAGGTTTGTATTTAATCTTTTTTTCTATTTATTATTTAAACAACTTTATTCAACATTGGTTCTAAATAATTAAAGTTTATTATTAATTAATTATTATTAATGTTATTATCATTAATACTGTTTGTGTGTATACTTGTTACAGTTTTTCCCGCATATGGATTGTACCGAACAGATGAATTGAAAACCAAATACATATAAAACTTATGAAAACGACACTTATTAACTGATTCACGATGTTATAAAAATAATTACTCACTACTAAAAGAGGCTGTTCTATAATTATATTGAATAATAAATATTTATAGTAAATTTTGCTTCGTAAAACTTTATACACGTTGAATGCCGTTCGCCAGCGATATGTCCCATGTTGATTGTTACTTGTTTTCAGAGCAATTTTAAATAAAGGATAATTGCCAGTTATTTAGTAGTTTACCTAAGAACCAGACCACCTAAAATATCTTCAAAAGATAAATATTGTCAATTTAATTTCCTCTCAGCAAGAATCAACACTTAAATCTCTTCAAAACATCCCGCTTTAACTCGAAAACCAACTAACTTGGCATTAAATAACTTTACGAGCGTAATTTTTCGGATTACAATTGTAAAACTCCGCCCACATCGCAACAATATGCAAATAAACCGGGCCATCCGTCGTCCGGAGAACCCTTTCCGCAAATCCACCCCATTTCGCGCCGTCTATCTCACATAAATACATATAAATTTCCGCAAATTTCAGCCCGAAACATCGGCGATTTTTTCAAGAACAGAGGGTTTTACGGCGTACCGCGGGTGTTGCCCGACCCAGAGACCGGGAGACGAACGTTGTTTACGTCAAACGTGGCGTTTACTAAAAATTTTACGAGCGCGTTTCATTCCTTATCGCTGCCGACTCATAAATCGCCGAAAAAGGGTTGCTACAGCACACTCGCATCGCGTATGCCGTGGTAGTTTTTCGATTCTTTTCTTGCGCTCTTCGAACAGAATATTTCTTGAGGGTCTTACGAAGAATTATTGGCACTTCTACGCGAACATATTTGCCTGGCGTTGTTGATGCGGGTGCGGACGAGTGTTGACCTAAATAGCTCTCTAAGAAAAATTGCGTTATTTATCTATATTGTATCTTGTAGTTCGTCTGGAAAGGGTAAAATAGAATTTATGTTGTAATAAATACTATTTATGAATTAACTTCTTGGAAGATTGTATCTTTACAAATTAGGTTCCTGGAAGATGGGAAGGACTTGGCGAAGTTGCGGAATACTGTTGTTGGAATATGGAAATTCTTTACTTGGAATGAAATCTGGTTAGGTCAAGATATATTGCGGCATATTAGTTTCATTACAAAAGAAGAAAAAACATGAAGGATGGTATAGTGAATGCAAATATAAAATATACAAAAATATTTAACTGAAACTAGGGCGTCCGAGAATAGAATAAATTGATTACTAGCTTTATTAAACAATTAAAATTTACAACAAAAGAATAATGTAGATTAGCGGACTTAGAGCTACAGGTTTGAAATAAATTTGAATATAAAAAATAAACAAAAGAAAATATGTGAGAGCCTGGATGTGATCCGTTGGCGGGAAACCGACAGCGTTGCCTAGTGGCGGTGATGGCTTGTGGTTCTCGTGGCAATGGTGATCAGCTTCACTTAATGAAAAAGAAAAACCGAATTTTAACACAATGGTATAACAAACCAAATACATCAGGCAGATATGTAAATTACAATTCTGTCCAACCTAAATGTTACAAAAAAATATTGTTATTCCCCTGGGCACTGGCTAGAGCAGTTAAGGTTACCAGACCAATAGACTAAAGATTTTGAATAAAATAAAAAGATACTACAAGAAAATAACTGTCCTATATAACCTTTATAAATAAGATAATAGAACAAAGAATAAGGAAACATTATAATAATCAAAAAAACAAAAAAAAACTTCACAACCAGAGCCAATGTATAAATATATTTCAATTCGTTACATACATCAACTATCACAGAAACTTCCATGCCTCTATTGCCGACGCCTGAGATAGAGTGAAGCATGATACATTCGTCCAACTGCAAACAGCGGTTTCGTTACTTTCATTCCACAACAGTTTCAATATTGACAAATCCGGGTTGTGGGTAAAAATTGTATCGATTTTCTTAAATATAGAAGCACTAAAATCACCAGAAATATTCTCTAATATGTTTATTATAACGTCTAATGTTTTAATTCCATATTGTTTGTGATTCAAAGTATTTTATTTTTTGAGCTATATCACGAAAATGTTTGTTAATAAAATGAAAATTAGTTTGTAAAGATTGATCCTGTAACAGAGCTTTACATTTGCTTATACGTTGAGCATCCTCATTTAAATTGTTTTTTTCTTTCTTCAAATTGTCTGCGTAAAATGGAGAGGCTTCTAATCGGAGACGGAAGCTTGCCATTTGCATATAGTAACTTTCAACTTTCATTAATATTCAGAATTGCTTTCTAATAAACTCCGCAACTCTATGGAGAGCACGAGCAGTGCATGTAATATTCAGCACGTTTTTAAAGATGTCTTCAAGTAATTTTGAAGCTTTAAGCTTATAAGCTGCAGCGTCACTTACAAAAAGCAAAGCTTTTTCGCGTTTCCTCACATTTTCGAAAATTTTGTCAATAATGCTGACAACTTATTGTATCAGCATTTACCTGTTATATTATTTTGTTAGCTATCAAATATGGCTTTGTTAGACTATTTGTACACAAAACACCAACAATGATGTGAACCATGCTTCACCCTAATGCATCCATAGTTTCGCCTGCGCTCAACCAGTAGTAATCGTTTCCACAGTTTTTTCGTAACGTTGATTCATTGGGAATACTTCTACCCGTACATTTTGCCAGAAAATGTTTAAAGACCGGATTATTCAGTTTTTGGAAGAGTTAAGGGCTTTGGAGAAATTACCATAAAAATTCTCATTCGAGACCAGGAACATCGGCTTTTAAACGGTCCGTAAATCGGGATTTTTTTGGGACATTTTACAGCAACTGAACAAATTGTGAAATAAATCTTTGTGTCGCGACAGAGCGGAAATTCAACATTTTTCAAAAATGTATCATTTATTGCTACATTCTAATAAAAATTATATGCGTATATAGAACGGACAATACATAAAATTTTATACATATACATAAGTAAACAATATGAAACAAAACAAACTTTTTCGTTCGGACCGGTTTTGCGTTGTTGTAATATTCTGACATAAAACCAGTATGTCTTAACAAATTAATTTTAAATGTGCTTTTCTAGTTTTTAATTGGTATATGTGTGCTTGAAATATGACTACAATCTGTAAGTAATTGTAATTTTTTTTTTCAAAAAGAGGACTTTAGACGTCGAGATGTTAAAGTGTAATAATATTTAATTGAAACTAAAAATTAGGCCACTACAATCCAGATGTTTTATTTGGTAATTATTGAATTCCCCTTGTATTTAGTCTGCAATGTATACAATGTTACCCAATGTATACAAACAATCTCCAATTTACCTACCAACCTATATTTAGGCGTACAAATTTCCCAGTACACATATATAGGTAAACCTAATCGTTCTACCCCGGTCGTGTATTATTTCGTAGGTTTTATCGGGCCATCCATTTTTTGCTGAAACCCGATTGTACACAATAATGGTATACATGAGCGCCAACTCAAGTACTGGTCGATGATAACAGAATTCCTGGAAAAAAGTGGAGGTAAATTAATTTCTCAATGCTCGACATCCCACACTGGCGCAAATACGAGTAAATTTATCGTAAAACAGCTTTAATGTTTGTCCAGAATTTGTTCTTTTTCTCCGTTTGCGGTCAAAAGCGCTCGGCCAGCTCCATCGGGACCGGAAAAATCACGTGCGCGTGAGATGACCGCTACACAATCTCGGTTATCCGTGTAAACAAGTGCAGGTCGAATGTTGTCGTTCCCGCCTTACAACAGAGTCACCGCCCGCCGTCAGTAGACTGGCGCCGCAAATGAATCACGCACAATTGGAAAGGAGCGGACAGAAGTCGAGCGGCAGACAGAGACAAAGTTCGGGATTGTTGGGGATTTGTAATTTGCGATAAGTCAAGGTGATCTAATACTTGTACGGTTTGCAAGCGAGTGTATTTTACGATTGTCTTCGGCGATATATCAACGAAATCCGGGAACTGTTTATCCTTTGGTCGTGTCGTCTACAAAAGCCTCTTCCGCATAAATACAGTGTAGAGCAGAGGTTCCCAACCTTTTCTGGACCACCGCTCCCTCTAGAAGGAAAAAAAAAAATTCCAAGCCCTGTCGTCCGTAATAGTTAATTTTATATGAGATATTAAAATATTATCCGTTTATTTATCTATTAAAAATTATAAAGTAGAAGCTAATAAAACGACTACCAGATGTACAATAGGATTGTTTGTTTGTATTAAAATTAAAAAAAAAAAAACACATCAATAAGAATTTAAAAAAATAATGAGATGGTTGAGGCTGGTGGAGGTTTTGCAATTTATTAATGTCGGGTTCCAATTTCGTTAACATTAATCGCAGATGGGCATATTCGATGATGTGTAGTCAGTTCCTCTTCTTTGACAGTAAACTGGCTATTGTACTGAATCTACTGGTACTGGTACTGGTACTGATTTTGAAGCCAAAATTATTGGTATCCATGTCTGAATTTTACCTTGAGTTCCTTGTTAGTTGTGAGTTCTACGAGTTCGTCTTCCAAATTTGATGATTCTTCAGTATCTGCACGAAAGGATCTAAAACCCATCTGGATATATTCATGTTTAAAATATCTTGGAAACGCTCCGTAAAATCAACATGGAAAACCTTCAAGTGTTGCCAGTAAGTAAGTAAATCTTCCTGTTTTGTAGAGGCTGCTGATAATGTGGGAAAGTGTTTGTATTCACCTCTCGCACTCGCAAAAGCAGCTGTCATTTTTAGATGAATTCAGGTTTTCGCGCAATTCTTCGTCTCTGTCTTCAAGAGAGACCGGTACTGAGTCAAATAGATTGAAAAAACCATTTAGACAAACACCTTTAGAGAGCCAACATACTTCTGTGTGCAGCACTACAAAGCTGATCAAATAATTGTCATTCAATGAATTGGTTCTAATCTTATTGACTGCTGTAATGATGTAATGCAGCAACGTACGCAGGCGTTCGTTAAAATTTTTGGCAACCAAATGCTGATGATGAGTAATACAATGTACAGCGAGTACATTTGGTACTGCTTGATTCAAATGCGCTATGAAACCCTTATGACGCTCTGTGATTGCTGCTTTCTTTTAAAAAAACTTTTGCATGGTATTAAATATAAATTCTCCCTTTATATTAGTTTGCAAACTTTTAGCAAATAATAACTCTCGCTGGATTTTTTCTTCTTTTATAAATCGTATCTGATCTATCATGATTCGGAATTTCATTTGGATACTTTTTGGATTTCACTCAGAGATGAATATTCAAAGTTATATAAAAGAGCAACGAATATTTCACTCCAATGCTCTACGTTGTATTTGTGAAAGTTAGGATTTCGAACTCTCACTAACATGAAAAATGAAAGACGATTAAGATTGGAAAGGTTTGAAGATGAATTGTGAATTGCTCTGTCTGAAGTAAGACTTCATATAGAAGAAATAGCAAAACATCATGAATCAAAGGTTTCACATTGACAGCAATTCTTTTAACGAAAATTCATTTGACTTTTGTCAAATATTTTAATTCGACAATCAACATCATCCTTCACAATAAAGCCAGCTCCCACATAGCAAATCAAACAATTGATTATTGTGGGAGAAGAACTTCATGGTTTTCTCTTTCATTAACGTCTTAGTGCCGTGTTCACCTGATTTATCGCTTAACGACTTCGGTTTGTTCTCGAATGTCAAACAAAAAGTGCGTGGCCAGTGATTTTTGTCACCTCAAAAAGCTGTTGAAATCTTCAAAGACTATGTTTTTGAGATACCACCTTTGAGAATGGAAAAAATAATGTTTCAAGAACGCCTGAAAGAGTCTATAAATCTTAATGACGAATATTTCGGAAAACAATAAAACGATTTGTACCAAAATTTTTTTTTTCTTTCATTGTTTTTGTGAAAACTTAAAGAATATCCTACATGCTGTTATAACCATTTATGTATGCGTGAATAAATGAGATTTATGAAATTTATTGAATTTAGGTCTACAAGTAACAATAAGTTCCATTACCTTACGAATACGAATGTATTGTTATATCAAAGGTTACACTAGTTAAAAATTGCTGTGATCGAAGTCACAGCTTCAACTACGTGCATTTAGATACGTTCATATATGGTAGCAATCCGAGAGAAATAAAGGTATAACTCGTATCTATAATACAGGGCGACCTGCGGGAAATTAATTTTCAAGAAAAAGAAATTTATGTTTACAAAACGAAAGATTAACATTTACCATCTAATGTAACATTGTCAGTTATAGAAGATCATATCAATCAGGTAGTGACCATCCTCTTGCTTACAGCCTCCGGAAGAATAGCTTTTAGCACTTCTGTTATGACTAGAGATGACAAAGGCAGGTGAATTATTACTTTTTCCCAGCGACTAGACAGACTCGTGTTTTGTCGACTCTCGGGGAAACCAATAGACAACACGAACCCATTCTCGTGAGACGAATAGTCACGAGCCTGTCTAGTCGCTGCAAAAAAGTAATAATTTCACCTGCCTTGGTCATCTCTAGTTTATGACATCTTCCAACGCGGGGTTTGTGAACTCAGACACATTCTTTCAAGTACTCCACAAGAGAAAAATACAGAACGATAAGTCCGGTGATCTTGACCTCTTAATCCTTCTCACTCCCACCACTAACGACTTTTCATTGCCTACTTTAACGTTCGTTTCCCGTAAGTCACCCTGCACATTTCTTCGGTCTCACGGCTTAGTGGTGATTATTTTGCCATAACTTAAGAAATATTGCGATATACAGCAATAAAGATTGTCTAAGAAAAAGTAACAAATTGTTTTCTGTGATGTCAGATTGGTCGAATGAGCTCATTGCTACACAACATAATCATATCAATTACGAGGCACCATTTTTTAAATTTCCGTTCTCTGCTCTCGGTATTATTTTAGGGCTTCACTGTGTACATAGATAACGTTAGACGTTGCACACAAAAGCATATATGCAGCTCTCGTATTCTCAAATAACAGCGTAAAATGGGATAGAAATATAACTGTTTGTATCGATGATCGCAAGCAAAAGGTCAACAACAACTCTTTCTCTTTGTTTCGTAAAGGAGCTTTCTTTTGCGATACCTCACATCACAGGCGATTCTGTCGCTTTCAGACTCAGCCCGTTCATTGAGTTCCAGATGTAAAGGATATATTCATCCATATTTTATAGTTTAGTTCTTGGATTTTAACCTTGTCGCCAAGGATTATTACTTTTGGAAAATAAATAATGATGCAGAGGTTTGTTTTCTTCAAAGCGAGTCACCAAAAAAGGTCAAACTTCAGTTGAAATTTTACAATATGATAAGAATAATAGTCACCCGAGTATCTAACGTTAAGCGAAACAATTGATTGATTTCGTTTAAATTGCAAGCACCGAAAGGACAAGGGTTCCGATTTAAGTAGAACTGCGAGCTTCCGTTAGTGACATGGGGTGGCAAGAGAAAATAAATGTTCGTGTGCTGTTAATCTCGTCGTAGACCCTAAAGGTTCCTACAAATAACTCAATTAGTTCCCGCTTTCGCTTTCGGGACCGAAAGAGAATCGAAATAATCGTAGTAGTTGTAATGTTAGATGCATTTGTTTACTTTGAAATCGTCTAAAGGTAGAAGGTGGTGCTTAAAAGTTCCAGAAATGTAGTGATAAATAAAATTGAAGGATTTCGTTCACTACGATCACCTTCAAAGTAGCCTTATTGGTTGTAGCGCCTCCGCGTCACAAGGAATGCATTCTGGAAGTCTTGATGTGTTAATGCCTGCTATTCAGTCTCCTCTGTCATGTTAAATGTTTGTGATTTTCGTCCATGGAGAGAGAAAATTATTGCAGTCGGGTAGGGCAAAGTACCTGGACCTTCCTTTTGTACAAAAGTGTGAATTTCTTGACGTAGCTTGCATGGGATAAGCTGTTGCTACGTGAAAGCCATCGTGAACTGCATTAATGCAGCTCACGATGTCCATGCATTGCTTTCTGAAAAATCTGGCTTTTAGTAGCTTAGCTTTCACTACGTCTGCGACACGTTCTAGTAGCAAATTCAATTGAAAGCTTATCGATTTTGATGAAAGTGCTTCGTTATGGGTGATGCAATAGGTGTACATAGGATATGGTGCTTTGCTACGCCTTGAATCTTCAATAGCAACCAGACAATAATCGAGCTCCATCAGTACACATATCGATACACTTTTCCCAATCCAAGTCATTTTCATCTTAAATAAGTCTTGGGCCTCTGCGCTTCCAATGATGCTTTTGTAGAACAGAAGCTCTTCAAGGATAATACTATCATCCAGGAAGCGTACATAACAAATAAGGTATGCGTCTTCGTTCTTTTGTCAGTAGCCACACAAAGTTCCAAACCAAATTCAGTATCTTTCATTTTATCTATTAATTGATCATTGAGATACTGGGTCATATGATGGATTCTTCACTTTGCACTTCGCACTTTAAACAGAGCGCACACTGCGGTCTCTTTTCACCACATACCGACGTTTGATCAATTCCACTAGACTTGCTTACTTAATAAAAATCTTTCATTTTCCTATGATTGCGAAAACATAAAGCGACATACTGAGACAAAGCAAGCGCAAGTCTTGCCCTAATCTATCCTTAATGCAACTTTCGATTTCGAGTGTATTTCTCTGCAGTTTTTGAACACAATCCTAGCAAAATTACAACATTTTGTGATTTAAATAGTACAATCTGAAAACATTCACTATTCTTAAAATAAAATTACATATCTTAATTTTTATAAATGATGGCAAATTACAAATGTCCTTTCAGATTGTAAAATCGTCATTGTTAGTTAAACAGCGGTATTTAATTTGAAAAATTATGATCAAAACCAAATAGGATTATCCAAGTTATTTTAAATTTGAAAATTAAGAACCCAAAGGATGTAGAATATATGCCTTCTTATGTACGTAGTCATGTAGTTATGTATCAGTGCGTGTCAATATGACATATTAATTTGGACTCGCATTTTATTTGAGTAGAAAACGGTCATTTTATAGCTTTGATGTTAATCGTGCATTTCTACAGTATTAAAAATGCATGTAATAAAAGTTACAAACGTTGAGTTGTTAGCAATACAAATTTTAAACGATCTGGACATGAACGTAAATCCGAACAAAAAATAACAAATATTGTCATTCTTTACCGTCCATACCAATATGAGAGAGCCACACCCCACATACCATTAACTATACAACATTGAACATAGCTGACCAACAAAGGATTTCAATAATTCCGTAGTTTTTTAATATTCACTGCACGCTTATTTTAATTAATAACGAGCGCGCCGTAAGGGTTTATTTAAACTTTAACAACGGAAATGGTGTATTTTTATTCAAGTACGACTGTAAACTAGCGCTAGCAGAACTGTTTTGGAATTCGGAGGACAAATCGTTGTGTTCAAAAACATACTCGTTAGATGGACTAAAAGAGCAATTTGTATTTTCATATGTATATAAAATTTTATGGACAAAGCTGTAACGAATTGAATATGGGATCAAAGATAAATATGCAGTTCCAATTAAAGTGGCTTTTTGATGTATGGACGTATAGGTGTAATCTCGTATAATGCGGTAGTAACGTTGCCAAAATTCTTTCGAGATCCCAACAGCGTCTGCTATCTTCATAATCTTAATTTACTATGATAAATGATGGCGCAGAGCCCTCGCAAACAACGTCCATTATAGCTTTAATTTGCCTTTCAAATGTAAGGATTTAATGACGGTTCCTTATTCGACTTTTTCCATTTTTATAGAAGCACTACCATCTACTAAGATACGAGATTATCAATGATAGCGTATTAGAGATGGAGCGGCGACTTCTTATATTTTAAAGTTTAGTACTAAAGTTTTGTTTGAAATAAAATGTTGTTTTATATTTTTAAGGTTTTTCTAACACAGAGATGAACTCCTAAAACCCCTATTTCAAGCAGTTTAAATGAACAGATCCTTACATTCGATAATCCAATTAGTTTGGATTATGGAGGTTGCACTGTACTTCCTAGTCTTTAGAGTATCACAACACCCTTTTAATCTGAAACCTGCCCAAATATCGATTAACCAAATATAATTGCAATTTGCTAATGAAAAATTTAATCTTCAATAATTATATTATTTTCTTGCTCTAAAAAGTTAAATGAAAATTATTTTTTCGTTTCAAAGATTTCCTTCTAAGTATATAAAAAAAAATAATTCTCACCCGCTTTAATTTCTAGGTTATGCGAAACTACTACAGCGTACTTGTCAAGTGGCAATTATGATGGGAATAAGGCAATTAAACTGACGTTGGAGATTCATTAACCTTACTTGAAATATTTAATGAAACAAAATTACAAATTTTGCGAATCTGTTACGAGGAAAATTAAAAGCAGAAGCTGTTTGTTTAGTGTGTAATTGGCTATACGTAGAATCGTTTCCGGATCAATTAGTGTCGCTCAAAGGTAATTTACTTTAAAATTTGGTTGTTAGATTGTTTTATACGAGCCCCGGAAAAGTGAAATAATCGATTTTTGGTGAAAAATGTACGTAGTTGAAAGACGTCAAAGCAGTGCTGAAAAAACTTCAAAGAATGAAGATATCTTGCCACAAAGGAAACACCCTCTACTTACAAGGGAGTTAGCGAACTGTAAATCGCCGATTCTGATGAAACTTCGTCAGTTTGTAGACTTCATGGAGTATTACTCACTGTTGTGGCGAAAGTTCAACTTTAGAGAGTTAAATTCAACCCAAAGTTTGTTTATCCACAAGAAGTTTTAATTGTGGACTTGCCCGTCATAGTACCAGTGTTCCTGATACACATCCAATTCTTTTTATCAATTTTAAAGGGTTTCGTATCTTACAACAATTTAATATTGTTTACAAAGTTTTCAAGATCTAAGCCCTTTGCTGAACGAAGACTCTTATCATCCTGCCATTGTTTGCGAATTAAAATTATCCATGACTCATAAACTAGCGTTTGCTATGAATTGTCCTTCTAATGCATTCAATTTTAGAAAAGGCAATTTTCTGTTATTGTAAAGCTCTTTGCACACAACTGACTGATCTCCGCTAGAAACGGTGAACAATGTGACTAAAGCTCGCAGTATCGTTTACGACGTTCTACATGATGTATTTAAAGTAGCAGTTTCAAAATTTAAATTTTTTATAAAGCGACGTTCAATGTGACATTCAATTATCGAAAATCAAATCTACAATATTGTCCAAATATGACACGCAAAACATGACCAATTAAAGTATTGTAGATCCAAAGCGCATCTCGTTGGCTTACAAACAGTATATTGGCGACACGGAGAGTAACATTTGCAACGATCTTAAGCAATTTTCGTCTTATGTTCAGAGTAAGCGAGGACATACTAGAATACCCGCGCGAATGACACTTAGCGTCTATACCTAACGACATAGTGCATTTGGGAAATATTTTCATAGCGTCTATATTTTATCCAGAGATACAACTTTATCTCTCTTCAATGAAGAAAACCGAATTAGCACTTAAAAAGTTAAAAAAAACTCGTTCGCAGCTGATTGCTGTATTCGCTAAAAGGTTACATCCCATATACGATCTTATTTTGAAGTGGTCAGCATTCTTATCTGCTTGGAAATTAGCGCGTGTTTGCACTTTGTTAAAGGAAAGATATTCGTAATTATTGTCCAATCTCCTTGCATCGTAATTTCTCTAAGGATTTTAAATATATTCTTTATTCGCATTCTCATTCAGAACTTCGGAATTTAATATCAATGAGTTAGCGTGGATTTATGCTCCAGCAGTCTATAGTCACAAACCTTGCCGGCTTTACACAATTTGTGCGCAAAGCTTTGGACAGAAGGGGCCGGATAGATGCAGTGCACCTGGACTTCTAAAACGGGTTCGATCAAATCGATCATTGTACGCTTCTTCAAAAGCTACATTTGGATTTTTTGCCTCTTTACGAGCTTTATTAAAATCTTATCTAACTGACGAATAGTTCCAGGAGTGTTATAGAAACTTCACATTCTGCAGCCACGCTGCTATTACCAGCACAACATTCATACTGCCATGGATTGTGTTTAAAATGATTAAATTGTCGCTGAATATATTGAAATGTACCACCGTAAGTGACACGAAACGCCTGGTAACCTATCACCTATCAGTACAATATTGACGGTACTAAATTAGAAACGGCTGCATCAATTAATGATCTGGGTGTACTTTTCGATTCAGCTTTTTCTTTCTCTGATCACGTTAGTATTAATTAGCATTTTAGCATATTAATTAGCATTGAAGTCATATGAAATATATGGCTTTGTTTATCGTAATGGCAGAGATTTTCATAGCTTAAACGTTTTATCCACCTAATCTTTCTTATTTATCGGAGCTCCCCTGGAGTAGTCTTACTTTAATTTGGTCTGTTATCCATATGACATACACTGCCGTACAAAGAAGTTCGGTCGGTTGGTAAAAAACATGAAAAGGTTACAGGAACAAACGAAACTAAAAACAAAATGCAATTTTATTGTATGTACAGGTAAAAAAGACAAAAATAAATAAATAAAAAGTTATTCTGGCCTAATATAACATACTGAACATTATTTTTTTTTTCATCGAAAAAACCTCCTTTGCTGTTAATCACCGCTCGAACTATTCTAGGCATTCTTTCGATAAGTTTTGTTAAAATGGATTGTGGAATATTGTGGGCATATTTTCCTCCTGTCCAGTTCATCGCACAACAACTCTATACGGTTCAAATCTGGGCTTTGTGGGGGCCATGTCACTACTTTCAGGGTTTGCTGTTCTTCTTGCTCCTTTAGATAGTTCTTACACACTAACGCAGTGTGTTTTGGGTCGTTGTCATGCATGAATGTAAAGTTCCGGCCTATTATGCGCAATCCTGATGGCACTGCATGATTCTGGAGTATTGCAAAATAATTTTCCTTCCTCATTACACCCTGCACTCTGCATAAATCTCCCGTCCCAGCAAAGGAGAAATATCCCCACACTAACACAGAACTACGCCCTTGCTTCACTATAGGCACAATGCAGTTCGGGATCACTTTTCGGTTTTAGATCTTCGGACACAAACTCGTCGATTTTGCCCAAAAATCTCAAACTTTGATTCGTCACTCCAAAGCACGTGTTTCCAATCATCTAACGACCAATCTAGATGAGAACGGGCCCACTGTAGCCGTTTTGCTCTGTTGCCCCGACGTAATAAGGGTTTTCGAATGGCAATGCGTCCATGAAGGTCCGCTTGTTGAAGTTGACGTTTTACCGTACTCGCCGAAACTTGTCCTTCACGGCCGCGATTGACTTCGGCTGCTATTTGTGGCGATGTTAACTTTCTATTGCGTTTGCTTAATAATACAATTCTCAAATCTTCAGCTTTTGTTGTTTTCCTAGATGCTCCAGGACGAACACGATTTTCTAAGGTTCCAGTTGTCCGATATCGCTTTATGATGTCATTTACTGTTGAACTTCTCATATTTATTTTTTCAGCAATTTGTCTCCCCGAATATCCTTCTTCAAACAGCGTAATAATGCGTGAACGTTTTTCTACACTGGTAGGCTTGCCACGTGCCATTTTGAAGTAAATTTTCTTAAAACTTTCGCGCAAAAACGACAGATGCACACCAACACCCGTTTAACAGTAAAATGAAGCATATTTATATCGTTACGCCTGTGATAAATAAACAAGAATGATACTGCGGTATATTTCCTAATGTATTGTTCGTTAATAATCCCCAAACGACCCGTTTCAAAAGATCGGTACTTCCGAGAAATTCTTGGAATCATAATAAAAGAGACTTTATTGTGGTTGTCGCAATATTTCTACTTTACATAATAATTTATGGCTTTAATCCCTTAGAAAAGAGTGTATGCTTAATATTTTTCTAATTTTATGTATTAATAATTGTATACAGTGTGATATAATAGATTTTTATTGTATGACCGAACTTCACTGAACGGCAGTGTATATCAACTCAATAGAATCAGTGCAAAGGATGTGTTTAAAATTTATACGTTTCTAGTCTGAAGGTTTTTATCCTGAAAGGTGTTATGATTACAATGCCCCATTGAATAAGTATGATTTTACTCCTTTGTATTATAAGAAGAAGCATCTCTTTCTCAAATTTGTATTTCCCTTGTTACATAACAGGGTAGTTTGTGCGTGGTTGTTCACCGCCTTAATTCTAGCTCATCACTCAGTTGTTATTGTGATCCTACACGAACAAATGCGTTAAGGAAATCCTCGATCGCACCAATTTCAATGTGACCTCAGATCTATGCTGCCGCATTCAGCTATGTTATGAATGCGGCAGCAATTAATTATTTAATTTTTTATTTACCTGGATTTAATATTTTTTTTTGTATATTGAATGCACTGTTAGTTCTTATGCATTTATGTATATGTTACTTACGCCGACATCTATTTTTGTATTTTTTCCTGTAATTGGGTGTGCAACCTGTCGGAAATGTATATATTACTATTACAATAATAAACGGATCTCGCTAAACCGTCGATTCACCCGGTACATATAAGTTTTATCAATAATTACATCTGCATATTCTTTGTTCAAAATAAATTAAAGGGATTCAGTGCAGATTCACAGAAACTCACTTCATCTCCTTTTTACTTCCGCCAAAAAAGGTCCCTCTAGATTCCCTTACTTTATTTAAGTGAATTACATCCTACGTTAAGATTAATGAATTCTAAATTACGCCGAATGCATTCCCGTCACTCGGCTAATGATAAATCAATTGAATTGATTATACTGAAATGGGCGGCCGAACTTGTTCCAGATATTAACGAAGTGCTGGGTGTTCTCTTTCCCTTTTAGAATCGCACCGGATCGTGTTTGTGCCCATAAATCATTTTATTAAATAATAGTTTACCGAGCGAATAGCACGAAATGATTTGTTATTGGCCCCTTTCCACAGGATTCTAACGGGAAAAACTACGTATTCAGGATTAATTTTTTTTTGATTTATTTCGACGTACGTTTCGAGCATTCATATATGTGTATATACTTACAATTTGTATATGTACACAATGGAACGCTTTTCTCTTAGGAAAATATTATAAATAAGATCCAAACGAGGGCAAGGTAATTTATCATAATTTTACCGATTTCAAATAAATATTTTCTACGCTTTTTGTTACATGATTCGTACGATTGTGATTTATTTTAAAAGTATTAATGTCAATCTAGAGTTATAAAAAACAGGTAAGTTTTCTAACTTTCCAAACACAGTGAAAATTAAGGGGTGGTGAAAATGATTTAATTAATTTATTTATGTAATGAAAATTTGGGACACAAACAGATGAGAAGTCCAAAACAGTGTCCGCTAATAGACAATAGCAACAGGTAACAGCATACTGGAAAGTACGCTCGGGGAACATAGCGACCGATCATATCAAGAAACCATAGCTTATACCAGCTCTACGTATGGGCAAAACAATTTACATTAAAGTTACTTATAATAAGCGTAACGGGGCAATTTGCTGCTGCATTAGTATGGAGATCCGTTCAGAGTACGAAAGCCCAACAATGCTTGTGTTTTATTTGCCCCTTGGATCAGATAAGATCAAATTTGTCCAGTTGAAACGTCACACAAGTGGTCTTTCTACTTTACAGGATCACTTACTGCGTCTGAAGTGGTCCTATTATTGGTGGATCATTTTAGATCTAACGCGTTTAAAATCTAAATGAAGGGAAAGTAGTGCCTTGCTTGTATGCATCTACTTGAAGGAATTTTTAAGATATTGTTTTATGGCATTATCCGATCCGATTATCCGATGGAGTAATAGTAAGGAAGCTTTTAACGTGCATTATTTATGTGGAAACCACCAATATTGGTCACCATAAATATATTAATCAAACAACGAGGCTTTTTGCCGACTTAAAGACGGATTTAATGCAGTTCGCAGCGTTGACCTTGCACAGCAATACAATCGAGCCTTGTGCTGCGCCCGAGGTAGCACAAGGCGTAAGATGAGAAATAATAATAATAATTTCTTTATTATCACATAATATTGTAGCATAAGTAGAACAAAATTGAATAAAATAAACAAATAATTAATTATATTAGTAGAGTTCATGGATGATATCTGTAATATTATTGTTTCCTTTTATTTTTCTATCTGAAAACGCCCCGAAATCTTTTCACAGAAATATATGATATTAACACTAAATATGTAAAAGGAGTAGCAGTAAACTACTTTGTATCCAGTATATGATTTCAACACAGCGGTACATGTACAACTACCACTGGAATTATATGACTTGCCAAGTAAGTAAGTAAGTATTAAAAATTTACGCTCACTCTGTAGAGAGCTTTAACTTTTTAACTTCAATGAGAAATTCTTTTTTCCATTCCTCACGCTCAAGAATGGTTGGCCAAAGTTTTGTCTTGAGTCATCTCTACTACGTTTGGGTATTAATATTAACACACGATTTTGTGTGTGCGGAATGTCCTGGAACTGTTGGGATAAGTAAATTCTTAGAATATATTCAATTGTTTTAATATTTCGCAGTTTCGTTCATACAGGGAAGTAAAGCTACAGCAAAAAGGGATTTATTGACGAAAAGGAAATAAACAAATAGGTAGAGTTCGAGTGAAATCTCATGCGACCAAGCCCCGGGAATGAGTGAGCAATTTCTCTGTCAAACTCTACTCAATCGTACAGATTTACCTTTTCTCTAGTAAAGATACGTTTCTGCACTGGTCTCAAGATATTTTGCCTGGACTCTTCACTGTCGCCCACGTTTGGTGTCAGTAGTCACATAGCTATTTCTCTCTCTCCCTCTCTCTCTCTCATACTCGAAACACCTAATGCGTGTGTAAAATATAATTCTTCTCTTGATCAATTTAGAGAAAAATTTTGCAATAAAAAATCATGGTCCAATCATGGATCAACGCACGACTGCAAGGCATGTATATTTCTCATTTGAATAAAAACTAAGTTTGTTTGCTCTTAAAGGCAAAATCACAAATTTAAATTCGAGATGTCCGCGTTGAGATAGCCCTCTTGAAAATAAGCAAAAATTGACGAATTAAATTTTTGAATGGAATTTGAACATGGATAATTCAGTGATTATTTGAGCAGTCAAGGCGCCATTCGAACAGCATCATGACATTGTAGTAAGCTACAAATGAGGATTATTTTGATAATAGCTTGACAAAAGTATAATAAGTATATAAAGCAATGTATAATAAATATATAAGGCAAAGATTAAATATAAGCCACGAGTTATCAAAATCTTACGAGGCATCAGGAAAAACCGGCTCTTCTACCAGCTACATTTTAGTTAACCCGACAACTAGAATATACGCGCCTAATACGCGCTTTCATCTCCCAAATAATGTTATATCTGTATTACTGCTGATCTGGTGCTTACAGAGGACACGTCCAAATGCCTTCATAGACAAAATCTTGAGAGAATTTGGCGAGGGGTTATAAATAGAGTAAATGGAGTATGTAAATTACCGCTTCACAAAGTCATTCTGTCAGTAGCTACAAACCGCCAAAGTATCTTTAAGATCTTTAAGTATCTGTGAATCACTTTGGATTTGGAATCTCAACATGGATGCGATTTTTTGTTATGGTATTTGTTCATATTTAGCCAAACACTTTTGAAACATTTACGTATTGATGGGAATACGACGCGACAATATTATTTGGTTTCTAATGCTGCACAGACAAACTACAAACGCAGTTAAACAACAACGAGGATACGAATGATCCAAATTCTCAACCGGTAACCGAACGTTGTTTACCATACTATGTCACAGTTGCTTCTCGCACCGTTGTTTGTCATACTACGCCACAATCCTTGCTATTATTATTACAAACACAGTTATTTTAAAATTAAGGTAATAAAAAGGATTCCCATATGGTGCACACTTTTTGGCGGACACTGTAGGAGAAAAATAATGTAATTTATTATAAACAGCATGCTTTTCAAGAGATGACCAGTACAGCTTCCGCAGTATATGATTTGGCCAATACCATAAATAACTCTCTCTCTTGTTTTGAAGGAGGAAATCTGCCCCCCATATTACACATACTTTACAAAAATGATCTGCTGAAAAAACGCTTACGTGCCTGATGTATGCCGAAGAAAGTGTAAGAGAGAGAAAAGAAGTAAGACCTAATTTAAAGATTTTGGAAGAATGGTGTTACAACTTACTGAAACGAGACACAAACAGAATACATGATTTTCAGCAACATAAAAGGAAAATTTGAAATAAACATATTCATAAAGAAATAAAAATTGAAAGAAGTTAAAGAAACTGCATACCAAGGTTTAAAAACATAAGACAGTATGTAATGGGATGGTCATACACTAAGAAAGATTCAACAGAATGCAATAGCGATCGCCGAACTACATCGTCAGCGATGATGCGAAAAAGCACGACACATCAATAAAGAAATCTATTGTTCTGGATGTATTATGTGTTATCCTTTTTAGGTTTTTTGATTTTTTTCGAGTTGTATATTTATTTACATTCTCTACAAATAAATACACCGGGTGTCCCAGATGGAGTGGAACTGCATATGTAACGTTTTTATTATTGAAGATGGAATGGTTAATGTTTTGCAGTTTTATGTGCGGATTCAAAATCTGTCTGAGAAAGTTACCCGAAGTTATTTCAAGAAAATTAGAAACTTACTTATCTTCGTAAGTATAAAAGGTACGGAAAGAAATTTCATACGAATGTTACTGTTTTCGATAAGACCAATTTAAAATTGATGACTCTTAAGTTAAAGGGACACCATATTTGATTTTTAGGTTAAGTACAAGTAAGTACAAGTTTCAAAATAACGATACGTAACTTCGAATTGACTTTTTGAAGGTAAGTATATTGATATTATTTCAACTAAGAATATGTATAGTATGTGTCTAAATCAATATCTTCTAGCAACTATCCATATCGAAGTATTTTTGTTTTCAAGATCAATAAACTAAGATTAAAATATTTGAGTCCAACCTTTTAATATATCATCTCATCATATATCTTACGATGCGAAAATATCGACGTGTTGGTAAAAGGACCATTTTCTTGCGCTAGAGCAAATATGTAGTAGTTATCCCGTCGTCACTATTAGCGTTTATCCGAACTAAACCTTATTTGGACAGTGGTCCTTTCCGAGAACTATCGCCTTAAGTTATTTATGTGGTACTTTCGAACGGTTAACCTATCGCATTCCACGATGATAAAAAATTTCAGCAGGCAATGACTCGCCGTAATATATTGGGAGCTTAATAAATAATTCCGAAAGCCGCGTTTTCTGAAAAATACACACACTAAACTATTAAGAAAATATACTGGGGTAGGTGCGATATTTCAGCGTAGGATTTTTAAAGGTATTAACCCCTCGTATACATTAGCCGACACCGAGACCGTTCCGGAGGGATGTAATGTTTGCTGTATCGATTCGAATTATCGCGTCACAACGCGTACAACTTACCTAGCGAAAAGGGAACATTAAAAACAGTCACTTTGAATCAATAAAAGGATGATGAATTGCTCGATCTGTGCATTAACGAAGTACAGTTTTACTGAAAGGAAAAAAAGAGAATAAAAGGCAAGGTCATCAAACCAGAAACATAATACGTAGTACTTATTCGAGGATATTCATTAGCAAACAAGAAGTTATCGGCGCACTCAACATCTCCTAGAAATGTTATATTGTTACGAGGCTCTTGTTTTTAATATAATTTAATCAAAAAGTGCCTTAAACGTGGAATCTACTTATTTTTGCAAATCGAAATAATTGAAATTTTGGAGTTTTAGAGTTACAGATTTATTTCAATGAAATTTCATATTATATTTTTTTTTTACAAAATTTTGATGATTCTTTTCTTTTTGAATGTGCAAATACAAATTCCTACCACAATTGCTAGCCGATAGCTATTTTTTTTTGAATATCATTTTAGAGTTGAAATTTTGAAATAGAATGTTTATTTTTGGGCAAATATTTGAATTTTCGATATCACACTGTTGTTCTTCTAAAATTATTCCGTTCTTGATATCCTGAATTTGAAACTGGTTTTGATCTATGACCAAATCTTTCTCACAGTGATCCCTGTTCCGTCGATGGCAATTTTGATATAATGAGGCCCAAAAAGAAATAGTTCGAGTTTTCTTAACTTGTTTGTAGAGAAGGTCCCATAATAATATTTACATTTTAAGGTTTTAATCGAGAAATTTATAAAATCGTGGTTGTCGAAAAACTGTTTTATTCCTCCAGATTATTTGAAAATTTTTCATTAATTTTTTTTACACTTGACCACTTAAAAATTATTAAAAAGCTCTCCGCTTCATGGTGAACACGTTGACGGGCTCAGTGCATTGGAAATAGGCTGGTTACTATGAGAAATAGCTCACATTTTAATTGTATACGAACAGCAGTATGCTTGTTCGAATATGATATGACGATTATTACTATGGCTACATGGACTATTATGATTCTAATGTTATTGATAAACTTCTTAGTCAGATATAAAGAAAGGAGTTAGAAAGACTTATTTGCTTGGATGAAACTATTGTACCAAGTGGTGTTGATTAACATTGTTTTCTTGCCTTTTATCGGTCTCTCTTCCTACAAAGCTGCTAATTTGTTACGACGTCACTTCCGAATTGAGTTTGGAACATTACATTCCCTCCGTGTTGTTGGGCAATGAAGATAGGGTTGATAACATGAAGAAGAGAGGAGTGTACAAATTTACATGCGGTACATGCCAATGTAATTTTGTATCGTGATTTGGACACTCGCATTGGAGAATATCTAAGATGCTTACAATCCAATGCATCATGGCTTTTTGAATTTCGCCAATCACCTAAAAGGTATCAACCATCACTTTGATGGCTAAAGATAATTTTTATTTTACGTACCGCGAATAAAGATGCTTTCCTCGATAATCTTAACATTTTAGAGATCTTACGTCAGCAGTTGTCAAACTACATTTTGATTGGGCTTCTACATTTGAAGTCTTGCTTTAATCCTTAGTCTTGGCACATGCTGTTTCCTTTTTTATTTTGTATTTTTAGCGAATCAGACTCAGAATGAAATTTGCCCTAGACTCGAATTTGGCGAACTTTACATAGAAATAAATTTAAACCACATAATAATTTACCAGCAATATATGAAAATTGATGTTTTACAGAAAATAAATAATCTGGCAATTATATGAAATAACGTTTCAAATTTGGTTTTAGTTTAATTAATTTCTTTTTAGAGTTAAATTACATTTAACATAAACGCAAAGATTACATTAAATAACATCCAATATTCTAATCAGTTGTAAATATTGACTTTACATCAAACTCATTAATTTTCCTTCGGGAAATGTATGTACAAACATGTTTTCAACATATTTAATTTATCGGAAAGCATGTACATAATTCGAGTATATACACATACTCGAATTTGCCTAATATTTACTGTTGTAATTTTACCACTTTATTTTGATTTATTTTAATATACGAAGTAAATTAATAACAACACAAAACGATTTGCATATGAAAATACTTATGCGGTCTTTGGCTAAAATTGGTAATTCTGACGTTTTTTTAACCAAATGTTTCGTTTCTTACCTTTGTTTCTTGTACAACAAAGGCGGGAAATGTCAAGGTAGTGGAAAAGTGCTATCATCGTCCCGGTGGGTGCTGATTCCAGTAACGATAGAGGGATCACGTTACTGACACAGATGAAATTGAGGATGGAAGTAATGATTAACCCACAAATCTGAGCATATCAAAGAGGATTCAAAAAAGAAAAAAATAATAATTAATGGCTACAGGCCCATATGGCAGCTTTCGAAAGTGCGATTGTTTAAATGTATAACTGACAATACCATGTTTTCTCCTAATCAACACGGTCTTATTGGTAGCAGGCCCAAAGCAATGCTGGTAGCAGGTCTATCAGCATTGCTTTAGTAGGCATAATAGGAGAATTTATTTATATACTTATTTGACGCAACGAAAGCATTACATGGAGGTGAGAGCAACTGATGGCGGAAGTTCTGTGTCGATGTTGCACCCGGTGCACTGCGTACCATATTTAGCTATTGGGGTCGCTGTTTGGCTATATTGGGCTATATTGGGGCCGCTATTTTTGGTCATTTTCATTAAAATCTACCACATAATATACCATGCTTTATGACTTCATATGCTAATGATAAAAATGTCGATATCACTAGCAATGGTGGTCAAGAACTTCTTGTGAATTGTGGGAATGGTCTTGAAAAGCTACATTACTAGCTTAATGACAATAGATTTGTTTTAAATATCGACAAAACTAACGGTTGGGTTTATAATAAATTTATCCCTTTAAATTTAAAGTACACTTTAATTTTTTTTAATTGGGTGCCTAAAGTTGACATTCAAATTTAAAGGAATTTTAAATTTATTATGAAACTGGTCGTAATATAGTCTTTTTAATATAAATGAGTCGTTGCTACGAGGGTGATATCAGTGTTAAGATTGTTGGGCATTACTTTCGACAGTAAATTGGAAAGGGATATGTATCTAGAGAGCATCGTTTTAAAAGCCAACAAAAACACACGAGACTTATAGAGTTATCTAGGAGCAAATAATTACGTTCTTATGGAACAATACCAAGACCTACAGCCGTTTACGTGGATTTTAAGTAAACACGCAAGAGAAGCCATTAGAAAATGTGAAACGAAAATAATTAGGAGACTAGGAGGTGGAAGATAAGCAGATTGAAATATTTGAAGGACCATTTCCAGACTAAGCAAAAAAAGAAAAAAAAACGATTAGAACAGCAATAACAATTATTTTTCAATATAGGCCCCTTGTTTTTGGATACAAGTATTAGATCGTTTCAATAACATTTTGAATCTATTATAAAATAATACCTTTGGTTTTAAGTTCGTCATCGTCCATTTGACCCCCATTGTGTTTTTTTTTTTGAGATTTGGAAACAAAAATAATCATCGGAGCTAGATCTGGACTATAAGATGAATGGTCAATTTTTATGAAGACACATTCAGCAGCCTTTGAAAGTCTTGACTTATGGATGGGTCAGTTTTTCCCGCCTTTTCACTTGAATAAAATATCTGAAGTGATGCATTAAGTATGCATAATACTATCCCGTTACCGTTTGCAGGGAGATTTTGAGGGCTAGAGTCATTAATATGTCACTGGATTGATTTTTGTTTTGACACAGGGTCAAAATGATAGACGCAGGTTTCACCTCCACCGACAAGTCGATTGATAATTAAATCCGGTTCCATCTCCCCAAAACACTAAAAATTGTTTATATGTCTCCATTCGGATATGCATTTTCAATGGTAAATGTCTATCTTGCAACAATGTTTGTATTCACGTAGAATTCTGAAAACGGTGGTTTCTGAAAGCCCTAAGAGGGCTGCTTATTGTCATTGGTTTCAACTTGCATCCTCCAGTACTAAACATTTTGTTTCTCTAATAACATTGGAAGTGATCACGTCAACAGGCCAACCTGGACGGGTATCAACATCCAATGATTTTCGATAGTTGGCTCTGAGACACAATCACCCCGTATAAAACCAACCTTTCTTTACGAATAATTTTTAGAGATTTTACTTGTTTGGTTAAGAACTTAGACTAGAACTTAGAACTGATACTGCTGCAATTGTTTTGCCAATTATCAATACGTTATCAAAGCGTATGTGATTAAAAACAATATGATGAAAAATTAAATTAAAATAAAAACTGTCTAGTCTGGGAATATAAAAGCGACCTATCGTATATATATATATAAAAATGATAAAATTATAATAAATTAAGTGAAATGAATAAAGAATTTGCCAAAAGTATATTTCCAGAAAGTCATGTCAGAAGTATTCCAAATAACCCTCATTTGATTATGTAACAAGAGGAAAATTGTCATCAGAATTAAAGTTACATAACGCAATGTCAATTTCATACATTTAAAGTCAAAACAGTTAATTCTATCCAATACAATGAATAATTCAATAGATTGATATATAATTGTGTAATCGAATCGAATTAATCTGCAGCTTGACTTCTCGGAAGCTTATTAGAATCGGTGGCAGCGAGTCCTGTCTAGGATAGGATGTAACGAGACAACCTCGATTTTGCGGTTGCCTCGTCTTACCACTACGGACGTTTGCCGCTAGCTGCTAACAATCTTGACCTCAAGAGCCGGTTACTCCGACAGTTATGGTTTACTAATTATTTCACATTGATTGGACAAGGCGACGTTCTGTTGGATTATTGCTACAAATAGAATTCGGGAAGCAAACTTTATAAGAACTAATTCTATGATAGGATTAAGTTGCAATTGTAAAAGTAAAATTCATATTTCTTCACAAAATCATAAAAGTTGAATGCGCATTTTGTAGGTCTTCACTGCAAAACCAACAACACATTGCATCGTACATCATGCGCAATAACAAATGAAAGCAAAGAGTTTATAAAAAGTACTCAAGCATTAAATTTGAGAATGGAGAATGTACAAGAGCCGCAAATGGTATGAGTATAAATAATTGTGCACAAGGACAGTGAAGATAAAGATTAATTTTGGTTAAAGATGTTTAACAAACTATAGCCTTAAAGACAAGATATGTTGGAATTGGTAAACGTGTTCATGTAGTTTTTCATATAAATTGCATCCAACTTCTGATTTCTTTTTAACAACCTTTCATCGTCGCAACTAAAGGAGGTTGTGAGGTTTCTTGCATTTTTCTACTCTGTACGCGAATTTAGGCTTGTTTAGTAAACACAATTTTTTGCTTTTGTAAATCTTACAACTTCCGACTATAGAATTCGCGAGATTTTTCAACCATGTCAGAGTGATTGATTCAGAGGTGTTGCTTTAGCTTACTTGCGAGCATATACTCGGGCACTAGAAGTAACGCCAAAATTCGAATAATTATCATCATATTCACGATATTTCCATTTCTTTACTACTCCACTTGTCGATGATCACTCTCACTTGAACTGTCGACTTACTTATTTAATAAAAATTTTTCCATTTTCCTATGACCATACGAAACTGTTTACTTTCCTTCTCAGATGTTTGCTCTTGTATTTTAGAAACTGAACTGGTTCGCTGAAGTGGTGCCGTATTTATATTAGTTGCCCAACCTTACTTACTTAGAAGTTTCGGAAAACTTCGATAATGTCCTATGGTATGCAATATATATAAGTCCTATAAACTTCACGAAAGTTCCATAGTTTTTTGAAATCTTCTGCTGGCTCCGGCAGTGTCCCATATCTTTCTAGAAAGTTGTACAAATGTTTCGAAATGTTCATTTTAGAAAATTTCAGACCGCTATGTTTGCCTGCATTCGCAGGAGTGCCTCTTGCCGCCACTGTTTATTCTCTACGGCGCCGCAGTGTACACATTGTAGAGGATATAATGTTTGAATTTTAGATGTTTGAAATTTGTATGTTAACAATTCAAACCATGTTTATTGTATAGGTGGTGCTTTAGTACAGCGGTTTAGATCTAATTTTCAATAATGCTGGCCTCATTGCAGCTATTCAACAAAGTTATAAACTTTTGTTCATAACTTTCAAATACTTTGAAAATTGAATGCCATGAAGTATTGGCTACAGTATGCGAAGCTTCGCATGGATTGGTATACTATACTAAATATACTTCTTCCTTATTTTAGTTGGTTGTTTAAGATGCTACTTGTCACTACAAATAACATAAAAATTGAGTTTAAAACGAACATTGCTTTTACGCAAATTCTAAACGATGTTAAAACGTTGGAGATGCTATTTTTCACGTTAGACATTTATTCAACGCTACTTGTAACGTCACCTAACGCTGGTTTGTCACTTTTCTGTTGAACTTTATATACTGTGCCTATATCTTTCTCATCTCAAACCAACACCGACACCTGACCATTTCAGTAACGCAAACCGTACTCAAAATCCCTGCAATAAACTAGAACACCTAAAAGAAGAATATATTCTCAGATTTCTCGTCTTCTATCGCGAACCATTTAAATTGAACAAATTGAATTATCGTCCGAATTTCCTCCAATCCGGGCCCCGTCTTTATACGTCGGTTATTTAAAGCCCACTCATATATTTCGCTCCTGATATCTGCTAATGAGCTGGCAATCTGAGTTTAATTGTTTTCCGAATCGTTTAGGAGCAACCCGGGGGTGACGGTGCGGATCTCTTTAAATTGTCCTTTATTATTATATAAAGTCTGGGCGATTTAACCCGGTAATTTAAATGTTAATTAACGGACAAAGTGGCGAGAAGTTAAGCGAAACATTTCGAAAATAATTTAGAATTTGTTACTTCGTCCGAGGAAAATTTAATTAAGTAGGTATGAGGGTGAGTCTTCCGCGGATGTAAATTAGAGATCCGGGATACGATGTCCTGTAGAGAGGTAGAGATTTTGATTAGATTCTGTTGTTTTTAAAAAAGAATTTGCTGGATTATAGAAGGGTTCGTATATTTTGTAACCTCTCAAATATAGCGAATAATTAATTTTTTAATCCGTTAAAAATGTTGTGAAATTGATATATTGTAAAATAAATATATAAATTGCATTCTTCTAACAAAGACACCCTAGATAGGTTTTGTTGATTTTACCAAAAAAAAAAGCTGAACTTCTCCTTATTGCTAAGTGGTAAAAATAATAAAATTTAGATAGCCTCCAGCGTATTAGGGAAATGTGTGGCAAAGGGAACACCTTAATTGGTAGAAGTGTAGAACTATGTGGTGCTATATCGGGATTAGCAGTCTAGGATATTCTCCAAAGTTGATTTGGGGTTTGTATCTGTTTTTTCGTCGTTGCTTTGTAGAGCGAAGTAGATCATTTTATTTTAAGATTAGAAATTTTACTTTACCGAAGGAAAAAGAGTCCTCTGCTCAATTTTAAAGTTTTTTGTATTTGTTGGTATGCCCTCGACGTTTGTTGTCCTATAATAAATATAAAGAATACAATACACTTCTTTCAATGTATTCAGCTTACTTCAGTAACAAGTCAAAATATTTTCTCAAAGAGCAGCAGCTTCTGGAAATCAAATTAAAAGATTGCACGGCTTAACCGTACATGATTTTCTATACCGCATATCGAACAAAAAGCTTCCTAATCCCCGACGGGATCGGATATACATATTTCATGTTATACCACGTTTTTCCGGGGCGAAGAGAAAAAATATCACAAGTAAAGCAGCGAACGAAATCTCGTTACGGTATTCCCAATATTCCATTCGGCGCGTTTCCCTTATGCAAATTAGACAAAAGGAAATTTCCATCTCGGATGGTAATAATTCTTTATAAGGAGTGGATGGTGGAGTCTGCAAACTTTTACCCGCTTAAGCTATTCATTTTCATCCCAATTTTTTCCTCTCTTTCCAGCATGTGGGCTGTGTACTTCAGCACCGCAAAATTTATGATGAGAGAAGACAAATATGCGAGAAAAAAAAAACCTGAAAGATTCTCGTTGTTGATGGGATACCGCATTGAATATGTTCCAGATATATTTATGCGTAAGGAGATTCTAATAAATATTGATTGAGTACATCGTAAGTGTTACTAACATTGGAAGTCTGTATTTTTTTTTGCGACTGAAGATTTGCACTTACCTTCCTTGTACTGACGTCCTTTTTTTGTAATTGGAGTTTGGAATGGCTGGGATTATTATTGAAAATAGAACACATTCGACATAGGAGTGGAGATCACGCTCATTAAGCCCCTATTGAATCAAGTTTAGTGTATTTCGATAGTCCTTTAAAAATACTAAAATCCTATGTGTATCCATAATTTTTATGAACGTCTAATAGGAAATAATTAACGAGAAACGTAGAAATCCCCGGTATTTGACATAGCCCTGCACGCAACGTCGCCACTCTAGTTATAATCGAAGCTCTTTGACTACACTACTTACCCAACTTTCTCTTGGAAAAGGATTTGATATTCATAAAAGCAATTAGTGTAGTCCATAATATATATAATAATTTCCTATTATATTATGATTGCGATCGTTAAAACAACGTCCAATATAACGTATCCTTATAGATAATTTCCCTTTTTCAGAGATAAAACCTTTACGTCTCATTGTTCCGTCCGTATATGGCCACACGGCTGCAAGAAAATATACCTTCGTATATTACGTATTACGTATAAAATATTGGAGCAGTACATCATAATAATTAAGTTTGAACATTTGGAATTAGGTCAAGATTATCGAGTTATATTGTTCTAAATACCCAGACACTATCGCATCGTATATTTGTGTATGTATGTACATATAATACTTATACATCGCTATACAATAAATAGCCGTATTCAATTCAAAAAGAGTTCGATAATCCGGTGTAACAGAAATGGAGAAATACGACATGTTTATTGTCCTTCTTCTGTTGCTTCTTGCTAATCGGATTAAGTGATCAGTCTCTCCTTCTTTTTTGGCCACCTATATGTGGACAAAATAAAACATAAAATAAGTAAACGGTAATAATGGAGAAATAGGTGTTAGCTACTAAGAAACTCGGCCACACTACAAAACAATTTGTCATGCAGATATACCCTGAGTTTACTGTTAAACTGGCGAAGTGTTACGCAGACTTTGAGATCATGTGGAAGCCTGTTATAATATCGAATGGCTCTATAGTGAGGATTCCCCTCAAATAGAGTTGTCCTATGTCGAGGCACGTTCAAATTACGCGAGCCACGAGTGGCCATTGCATCATACACATCTCGGTTAAGGATAAATTTTCGCTCGTTTTTCTTGAAGAACAGAAGAATCTCCAGAATGTATAATGAGGGTAGAGGGAGTATATTTAATTGCCTAAAGCAAGGCCTGCATGAAGTTACTTGAGAGACCCCCATCATACACCTCACAACCCTCTTCTGAAGGACAAATAAGTCATTGGCCTTCTTTGAAGAACCCCAGAAGATTAGGCCATATCGCATCCTTGATTCGATATAAGCGAAGTAAAACATTCTGACAGAATCTAAATTAACACTTTTTTGCAGTTGTCGAATGCCGTATAATTCCGTGGACAATCTACGCCCCAACTCGTCGCAGTGTTCTTGCCATTTAAGATGTGCATCCACAGTCATTCCCAAAAAACTTACAGACGCGCATTCTATTAAGCAGGCAACGTTGGTTTAAATCGTATTATACGCATTATGTTTTACATGCATGAAATTGCATCAAGGTTTCGTAATTCTCTACATCTTGGAAAGTAATGAATAAGTATTTCGATATACCTTGGTTTCTATAATAATAATATTTATACGAACAAGGCCAATTGGAGGTATACACTTATTAATGGAACATGTTACACATACCTTTTCAGAAAACAATGTTTATGTCCGAAAATATGGCGTTTGAATGTTTTTTTTTTAATAAACTGTATCGACATGGAATAAAATTGCGCTGTTTTTGGATATACAAAGCTTATTTTTTGAAAGAAGGACGACAGATCTCCAAAGCCCTCTGTCCCAAAGCTCGAAACAAAAATCTTATATTCTGAACGATGGTTAGAATGAAAATGCAGATATCTTTCTGAGTTAGTTGATTTTCAAAAGTAATCCAATATCTGTACACTTTAGTATCAAGAAAAGGTAGTTATGTGTGACAGCCCAACGGGGTTTATAAGCTTTTTAAAGCTTGCCATAACCTCAGGAGCCTTTTAGTGTGTAAGTTGTGTATGTTACTTGTTACTGTCATCCCCTCGCTGTAAAGGGTGAAGCACAGTTAAATATACTCCAATTGCGAATGGTGACTCGGGAGTGTACCGGAACCATTAAGAACCTTTTTTGTCAGTCAAGCGCAGGCCCTCTTACTATTGGACCACCGAGCCGTTTAATTAAATTCTATATCAACGGTGAATTTGTTGTGAAGTTTGTCCTTAAAATTGTTAACAATATTTAGTGTACAAAAGGAAATTGGAAATCTATTATCTTTAACATAACAAAGTATGTGGAAGGACTGATGACGACATGCATAGGACAACTCGTTTTCTGAAGGAAGAACTTATTGTCAAATATGAAATATGTTGATTTAAACAAAAAATGTATAATCTATAAAATTATCTACAATAATAATATTCTTGTTACAAGACCTGCGTGGTCCATTAGTAAATAGGGAAGCTACATCGAAAGAGGCAGCATAAAATCTGCTAATAACTCATTATTATGCACATTATACAAAAAACAACAAAACAAATGAAACAACTACCCAAGTAAAACTAAAAAATAGTAATGTGCGATTATAATAATAGGCGTAACAAAAAATTATATCGTAAAAACTATTGCTTCTAGGGAGTAACTTTGTAACATGACCAAAATGAGTGCTGCTGCTGGTAAAATCCTATTTCTATGGGACGAAAAAATTGGGGAGGCTCAACAAAATTATTGCTACTAAAATAATTATTAAACCAGATGCAGTTTGTCATTGTGGTTTACAAACCTCCTAACCTTCGTTAAATTCTGGAAGTAGTGATGGGGTATCTTTCCTTGTTAGGAACATTATTTTTCCGTATTTTAAAAGAATTGAAAGGTTATCAAAATTGGTGTACCTGATCCAGAAGGAGCCAATGAGGCTACGAGACTTCCCTCTAAAGCAACGCACTTTGTTGTTATTCGTAGACAAACCTGAATTCAATAAATTTAATAAACCCTATTCTTTCACGGATACGAATGCGTCTTCGTCTTGCTTCTTCTCGATTTATTAAATAGTTATAGCAATTGTAATATGAGTATGTGAGCTTCTTTGGAATAACTTTATGTGAATGTAAGTTTCTCTCGTAAGAAGATGGTTCAATTTCGGAGAGATGGTACTGGAAACTCATGCACAAACGTCGCTCGGAGTCTAACTAATTCAAGAAGTTGTAGAACTAACAGTTGTCGAATCTATGTTGTAACATTTGCGCGTGTTAGCTACGTTTATGTGTGAAAGCGTTTGGAAGTTACAATTGCTTCGAATGGAAGTTGTAACATTAGATTTTAATCAACGTACGTGTTAAGCATTCTAATGCTTTCTATCCATGTATAACCAACGCTCAAGCATGTACTGATGAGTATTCTTAACTAGAAGTTAATTGGTACGTATGTGAAAGTTAGTTGTTAGTTTTTAAATACGGAAGAAAGCCAACTATTAAAAATGTAATCGGAGTTTATTAAGTTAAAATTTGATCGGTGTTTAACCAATGATTAATTAACGGAAAAAGGAAACTGATCAAGAAAATCAAAACAACAAATTACAGTGTACGTTAAAAGTAAAATCAATGTTCAAAATCCACTTGAAAAGAATCTTTTGAACGCTAAATAAAATAGAAAATGTTCTTAAAGGTGCGCATGTAATTATAACTTAAAGAAAAAGAATATCACGACACTATTAATGACGTCATTGCGCGGGAAGGATATGTATAAAAGATGGTAAGTTGCATTAAAAATTGCAATATGAAGCAAAAGATGCAAAATTGGTTAAAAATACGAGTTAACTAACTCTGACGATGATGAAACAATGAGGATGTCATAATTATGCCTTGTTCTACCGTAACCGATGTTATTGTTAAATGGACAGCCACGATCAGGTACATAGGTCACATCGTTTGACTCATACAGATCGTCGAGTGCTGAAGAAGGTTATAATTGAAAGCTGACATTCCATGGTCGAGCAGGCACATTTAAACTAAATATTAATCTTAATAATGGCGAGTACCACCTTGGGGTGATAAAACACGGTATATTATTTGGGAATTAAATGGGCGTGTGCTGATATGAAGATTGCTTGGTGAACGGTATTTACTTAGCGCGTGTTGTACTTCAGGTCCATCTTAAAATTGTGAGCGATTCGGTAAGTTTCAGCAAGATGGTGCTGAACTCAGAAATCCAATCTTAGTTAAGTAGAATACCTGTAGAAAAGCCGGCTGTGAGCCAGACGCCTAGATATCGGCATTTGAACTGCCCATTGCTCCCTCGAAGAAATATTCTAGAAGTTGGTAAATATCTTCCTGAATAGAGTTACAGCTGTAATCGCACCAAAAGTTGCCCTTACCAGATATTAATTTTTGCCAGAGGAACTGAAAAGTTCAGTGTTCGGATATTCCTCGTAATCATATGCGAGAAGCAATTAATTAGTTGGGCTACAGAGGTGTTTTAACCTTCTAGATTGAAGGAGGATTGTAGAATTGTATATGCGGGTGATAATGGGGCATCTATTTTGCTATTTCAAATAAAATATGCAACTTATTATTACGTATTTGATTGCTCCACTAAAAAATTAACCAACCTAATATGTTTATTTCTAAATTGAAGGCTTGGTTCTATCTAGACACATTCTTTTTCTGTATCTATCGTCTAGGAAATTTATATCCAAATGGTTGTTGGTGTTAGCAACAGTAAGGGAAACATATTAAGTGTGCCGTTCTTAAATAGTTGCTTCAAAATTTCAGGTCTAAGCAGCTGCTTATACCAGGAATTTCTTTAAAAATAATTAATTCATATGATTTATGCACCAAGCTAGGTATAACGCAAATATTCCAGAGTGCAACTGTCAGTACGCTAAGGAATGTGAAGTGGAGGATTTACAAACGATTGCGAAAATGTATTGATATGGGAGAAATAAATTTAGAACTTCTGTTGTTTATTGAAAAATGTGCACATAGTGTTTATGAACGTCAACGTCAGTACGTTTTGCTTAGTATGATATGACTAGAGATCATTTGGATGCGATATCCGGATGCAAGATTCCCCTTTGATCGCAAGTACCAACTGAGCTTGAAATTTTAGGTCGCTACTTTAAAAATGTTAACGTCAAAATCTTCTGTTGACTGTTGCCTTGGTCACTAAACAAAATTAACACCCAGGAACACGTGGGTGTAATATACAAACGCAAGATTCACCTTTGGTTGTGAGTATCTCTTTTACTTTGAATATTACGCATAATTTTACAAAAGCCTCCTATACGGTGGATACATGAAAATATACGGTGCGATATAAAGAAAAAATACGTTTCCGTTGTTTGAATTTGAAGAAAATAAATATCTCTACATTTAAACGATTTAGGAATTATAAATATCTGGATATCTATTAGAAGGCACGCGGGATCTACTGATCTATTCATAGTTGGAGGAACTAGGAAGTAATAATGTAGAAGCCGTTTCATTAAAAGAAATACAATGTGGGTATCTGGCCCTCTGCTGATGGATCACCCTGTATAAGCATAAACAATTATGAAAGACATGTTAATTATATTATCAGAAAATTTTAACCTTCCTCTATACAATAGGCATAATTCCGCAATGGCAAAGTCTATGTAGATATATGTACATTGTTCTGAAAAACTATTTACAACATTTTCCTAACTAAAGCAGTGTAACTAAGCGAGGATATTTAATTAAACCGTAATCAATTCTCATTTTCATCGTCTATTATAACTCTCCGGTTAACGACTCAAACTTTTGCACTCTCCTCCTACCAAACTTTACTACAGTACCGGCAACTACATACATACATGGGATATATTTTATACTATATCCATATACGCAACTAAATTGCTACGTCCAATGATAAGATTTAACGCCTACCTAATTCGAACAAAACTACCGTCAGCGCGGTTACGGCATAAATTAAAATTAATGTTTCGCATGGAGATGGCAACTTATTCCCCAGAGAGAAGAGAACATCAACGCGTAAGCTCGAACAAAGCTAGGCTCACGAACATTTATCATTTATTGTTTCTATTCGTGTACAATTAGACGTTTGACGTCGCGAGACCTTAACGATATTTGTCGTTTACACAGACTGTAGAATTAAGGCCGCTGGAAGACAAAGATCATTGTACGCCTCCTAATGGTGAAAGCGTGTTGTTCTTGATACGAATTAATAGTCAGTTCTGATGAAATTGATTTTGTTTTTGTTCTTTTTTTCTTCTGTTAATCTTTTTTCTAAAGGTTTGCGTTCCCTTTAGTGGGTTTAGAACGTTGAACTGACTAGCCTTTTCAATTGCAACAATTCTCCTTTTCCATTGTTAGATCCTTTTTATTAAGCCTGTACTCTAAGAGTACTTTCTTTTGTATTCTCTTTAGCTCGAAATGTATGCCAGGTTAAACAATCACTGAAAAGATTTTTTATTTTTGCATTTTCTTTTTTATTCCCATGAGTACCACTAAAGTATTTGAAAACGCAAGAACCTGGCTGGTAAACAATATTTATTTTGAAGACTCTGATTTTTGTGACGTTCTACAAGTTCAGAAGTGGATAATAATTGTATAAGAATAGCAGCTTCTGAAGACTCTGAAATTAGTTACATCGACATATCCTACTGATAATCTTAGAAATTCATTTCAGCAGTTCCATTGTATTTTGTTCAGTTACTCTAGATGTAATTGCAATGCGATAAAGTTGCTAAAAAATAGCATGAGATATTGGGATCAAGTGCGTTGGAGAGGTGTTAATTGGGCCAATAACAATAAAATTTAATGAATCAATAGCATCAGAAGTTTTTTCCCTCTTAGATAAAAATGGACAACATACCAATTTTTCAAAAACAGATCCATCTATTATTACGAGCTATCGATTAATAATGACATCAAGTGTGTTATCAAATGTGCTGGAATCTATCGTATATAACAGAGTACCTGATTTCCTTAACAAATTCAAAGTTCTTTTGAGTATTCGAAAGCCGCGTTGGGTACTCAAAAAGACTTTGAATTAATTAATTAAATTAATTGTAACAAACCATCCGATTTAAAAATTGTTTAATCTGGCAAAGGACGTATTCACCTTTTGTTATCAATCTAAATCAAATACTTTTTATTACCTTTGCTACTTAATTATTCAATACCAGAACCGATCATTTTGAATAAGAGTGCGTCCTGCTTTGTGTTGAGCTTTAGTGCATATGTTATGTAAATTCAATAATTACAACGATATAATTTAAAACTTGTATGCGTCACGTCATGAACAAAACAGTGAAAACTTTTATCATTTCGTCTTTACTGCAGCGGTTTCAAACTAGTCAGGAGGAACACCTTCCGGCGGTGCAACTGGGTGGCATTAAAGGCTAACTTTACGATACTTAAATGTAAAACTGACAGAAGTTCATCTCAATAAATGTAAATCTTGGACAAAATTCGTACGAACCTGAGTTGCTTGAATATATAATAATTTCTGAAACCGAAAACGACTGAAAACAGTTGAGAATTTATGTAACCTCTGAAAACATAGTGTTTGAAGGCTTCAATATCTTGGGGTGATAAAAATCGTTGTCCAAGCTTCTTGTTTGTTAGACGTTTGGGAACAAAAAGGTTCTTTGGCGATAAATTAGGTGAATATGGGCCATGAGACATTAATTTGATGTTTTTATTCTGCAAATAATTAATTGTTTGACGTGTTTTATGATAGCTGGTATTGTCATGACGAAGGATGATGCGATTGTTTTTCTAGATTTCGTTGATGTTTTCTGGCATATAAATCGTTGTATATTATTCATGTCTAGCGCAACGAAAGAAACAAGCAATCGTTTTTTGTTTTGGATTTGGTTCATCTGGAAACACCTAAACAATTGATTTTTGATAAGTTTCTGGCTAGATTTTGAAATTCCTCAGTCGAACTTTTTTGGCATTTTCTAACACCAATTAACATTTTTTGTTAGCATTTTTTCGTGTTTGGATCAAGTTATACGGAAGACGTCAGGAAAAGATCTCTTTCACAAGTAAGTGTTCATGCAACCAAATATGCTGCAGTCTTCGATATGACGAAGGATGTCTTTGTCTCATGGCAAGCCACATGCTGATGCTCTTCAATCATCTTGTGCACATCATCGATTTTTTGGAGCAATATCTGATTTTGATCAACTTCCACGAAACTTATCACTGACGGAAATACGATCACGAAGAAATTTTGCAGATCAATTGTAAATGTTCTCTTCTGATGGTACTTCATTACCAAAGGTTGAACGAAGCATGTTTGATCTCGACTAAAACCTTCACATGAAATTTTTTTTTCTCAAAATTGTTCTTTTTAAATTGTAAATATAGTAAACAGAATTCTGTACCGTTACTTACAAATGTAAAATTTTACGAAAATAGTAACGTCAAATATCAATACCTTCAGTTAGTAGTCGTTTGTAAAAACTTAAGATTTTACCCTTTTATCCGAAGCATTACGCAAATACACATTGCAGATGAGTAAATACACACTCTCACGTTTAGTCAAGGAAAATATATTTTGAAGAAACCCATGCGATAGGTCGGTGGCACGTAAATTTCAAATGGCGATGATCTTGTACTCCTACACAAGCCAGGCCTAGGTCTTTTACCTTCTTTATTTGTCGCATGCAGATATTTTTCTCTGTTACATGCAGATATTTTTCTCTGTTACGCGTCTCTAAATTGTTGTAGCAATCTTGTCTGCTAGTTCATGTATCTTTAATGAATTCGAATGGCGGACATACGTATGGTAGACATTGGGTACAGAACGATATTTTGTTAAATAAATAGGGTGCTTCTTTATTATAGGGATTTGAGATCTTAGGAAAGAAAAGAAATTCCTTTTTTTGTTCTTCGTTTACTTTGCTACGCTTTAATTTCAATTTATTTAACCTTATATTACTAATATACTATTATTACCTGTTGGTTTCTTCTTGCCATCTATTTCACTTGTAACAGCTATTATTTCAATTTCTCCGCTTTCATTCTACCTTATTTATTTTCGTCGTGGAACTTTTTATTTTTGAATCCCAATATAAAAAAATGAAGAATAGGTTATATATGCAAATATACACTTTTCGATAATGTTACAGTACATGGTGTTTTGAAAAAGTCAAATCACCTTGATGGTATTACATTGTTTTGAATAATCTTATAATATAACGCGAAATAGAACAAAGTATTCTCAATATTGCATTTACATACGGGGTAACGTACATAAAATGTATTACGAGTAGATCGTTCGAATAAAGCCAACAATAAACGCGTGAGATATAAAATACATGAGTTCACCAGAATTTAGTCGGAAAAATGTTCGTTGGCCTACTTTGGGCTTCCGTTCCCGGTTCGTGACGTTCTGATATTGGAGCGTGACGCTGCATTAGTTGCAGTCAAATTGGCCGTATTTATTGATATAAATTTTCCGTTATGGACGTATAATGCGAGGAGTTTTGAGTATTGACTGAAATTGGTTTTGTTCGCATGCATATAAAGTTTCGCGCACGAAATGCAACGAATGGAATTGAGTTGGACGTTTTGTTCCAAATACGTCTGCTGAAATAATAGTATGTATGAGAATATTTGCAGAAAATGGAATTTTGCGTCACGAGAAGGGTTAAAAAATTAAATGATGCTATTGACGTCTTTTAACGATAGCTTGTTTATGACTAGCGTTCGGCAGAATGATAGAGGCGACGCAATTTTCACTCGAGTCCCACGAGACAAGAATTAAATTGTATCGGTATCGATTAGTCATTTCTGTTCACGTATAAGAATATTAATAATGCTTCCTTCAAAAAGTAATTCTCCTATCTAATCAATATTATAGTAATAATAATGTTTACGCATATTCCACATATATATGACAAATTAGTTGATTAGCCAACACTCTCCAGAGACGTGCACAGACGACTCGTAGCGTAGCAAAACGAATCTGTACATGGTGGTTAGGTAGTAGTATAACTTCATTATTAGTGTATTCATTTCTCTGGCTAATCTAAGGTGTTAGTCGATCGTGATACCAAGTATCCCTGGTTGCAATCATAGAAGTGCTTGTAAATATTTGGATAAATTATGTGATTAGATATTCTCATCCATAAATGTTTACGCGTATTCCTCTTCTATACGATAAATTAGTCGATTAGCTACCACTACCCACAGATGTGCACTGATGAGCCGTAATACGGCGAAACGCGTTTGTACATGGTCGGTAGGTGATAGTATAACTTCATTAATAATAATAATAATAATAGTGACTTTGCTATGATCAATTTTTTTCATTGTTTACAAAAGAAAGAGCTTCTTAAATTTTAGGAAACTATTACATAAAAAAATAATCACACTCTCAAGGCGCATTTATTATCATCTTTTAACATTTGCAAAGATTTCGAGAGATTCCATGCACTAACGAGTTTGCAAATAATTTAGGTTTTAAAGCTTTCTTCAATTGTGAAGGTGGGCACATCAAAAAATTTGATGGAAGATTGTTAATACTAATATCGATATAAAGAAAACGATCATTCATGTATAGCTGTTTTATGCTACGGCGGTGATATTCTAGTTGTGAATATTTGTTCTAAATTTAGTTTTGAAATAAAGATAATAATAATAATAAGTTTATTGTCCAACGGTTTCCAATTACAGGACAGCATTATATAAAAAATACGTACAATATTAAGAATAGTAATTGAAGACAAAATAAAAAACAGTAAAAGGAAAAAAACTCAAAACTCATTAATTTTACTAAAAAATACATCATTATAGAGTGTGTCGGTTATGCGGCACATACATGTAATGGGAGAAAAGGATAACAGATTTGTTCGAGTTATGGGAAGGGAGAAAGTAGGAGAAGAACGTGAAGATGTTCGAGGAACTAGAAAATTCAAGGAAGAAAGCAAATCGGGACAATCAAGGACGCCACGAAACCAACTTCCAGGCAAAACGTGCACTCTGTCGCTCCCGACGAGAAGCGGCGGTGTGCATCCCACGTCGATCGAGAAGAGCACCATAATCGATGTTCCGCACTGGATAAATTCCATCAATCTTGAAGGATAAGAATTTGAGAAATCTCTGTTGAATCTTCTCAATTTGGAGTTGTAGATAGATGTAGTGCGGTGACCAAACAAAGATGCCGATGATACAAGGTCAGACACCGCAGTTGTCCATATTCAATCACCCTGCAGTGACAATTGTGTGCAATGTATGATGATATTTTCTAATGCAGTAAATATACCTTGAGCAGCTCTCTGAATATGGATTCTACCAGGGTGATGCATGGCCGCACAATAAGACAAATTAGACAAAACAAAGATTTTCGCACAAATCCTTCTTCAGACTTCGTTAAAAATATTTTTATACGGAAACAATTTGTTTAAGGTTAACATAAGCATTTTCTATCTAACTAGAGATTTGGTCCCGACTGCTAACTGCGGGTAACCGTGTGTTGCTAATGTTTAAGTTAAACACAGATAGTTTTTGAAACAAAAAGCAGAATTTTAGTTTTATCATATAACATATAAATAAAATAAAATAAATAAAAAAAAAAATAAATAAAATGAAACTTAGAAATAAACTTTATAAAGGATATACAATTCTTGCAGGAACAAGTCAAGACTTAGAGCTTTAAAAGTTGGTTTAGTTATTCCCCTTGGTATAATATTGAGATAATCTAACTGCTTCGAATGAAAATAACGCTCACAAACTCTACAAAAAATAAAAAACAATTTTCAATTATAACAGTTTTCAGAAATTATGATCCCCTAGATCGAATATACCGCGTTCTCGATTTTAATTATTAAGGATAATCGCCGCGAAAGTACAACTAATTAAAACTTTTTACCGGAAGCAGCGAGATTCGCGAAACGTAAACCATCCTGTCAGAAATTCAATAAAAGTAAAAATAACAAATACACAAATAACAAAAAAAACAGCAACAACATGGAGAAAGCGGTCTTCGGCTAACCGAAACCACCGATCGAGGTTGGCCGAATATCGTTAACCGGACGGGCGGTCTCCTCGAACTCGGACGGGACGGAAATTAGCAGCAAAGCTGAGTTTAATCTCCGACGTTATGCATGTTGTGCTTAGGTATTTATAACGACCTCGTTTTCGGCTTGGCTTGGCGTCCATAAATTCGGAAAGTTCGAGACGACAGCGGTAGCTAGCCGGGCGGCGCTGATGCAAATTCTATAACCGAGTTGTATCTGCGGATTTGACCCTATGTCACGCAGGTCAAGCGCGATAAGGACGTCCGAATAGTTTTGATAGATGTGCGGACGATAGAAAGCAGTACCGGATTAAACTTTCTACGGTTACCTTTACACAGATAATTGAAATTTTGAAGACCATTTGTTCAATGTCTTTAATTTCACTGATAATTTATTTTAATAAAATAAATAAATTTTGTATTTGTGTGTACTGGAGGGTAGTCAGAAAAGTTCCTAGGCTAACAGAGAAAGAAGTCCTTTCTTGGCAAATAAATTACATTAAATAAATTTACATGCATTTCCCAGCGATGCTTCCATCTCTTTCATCTCAGTGCGTGTAAATAGTGGATGGCATTTTATTCTGCAAAGCAGGCGTTTGCGAATGTGATGACCTCCTTATTCGATAAAAATCTCTGTGCTACGAGAAAAACCTTGAGCCTAACGAACAGAAAAATATACCAAAATCTGGTGTATAAGGTGCATGGTCTATCAATTTGGAATTCAATTCATAAATTTTTGCCATCACGACTATGAGACTATATTTATGAGACGCGCGGTAGGTTTTGCATGTCCAAATCTTCAATCTTTCTTTCGGGATGTTACAGCCACTTATCTCTCTAACCTATTGATTAGTCAAAATTTCATCTTGTTTACAAATGTTTTTGAGTACTTTTCTGAACTATCTTGCAACATTTTCATACAAGAATAATATTTTAAGAGATAATCAACATGCCAACAATCCGACACCCTTGGTTTGACCTTAACTTGAACAGAAATTGCTTGATCTCAATGCTTAATTTACAATTTATTAAATTTACAAGGGTTACAATAAATATATTTTTAACATAATCTTTTCGATAGTTTTAATTAATAGGAACAACAATTGGCGACTATACATTGCAAAGCAATTAGTAGCAAAAAGCAAATATTGTTGCCAATAAAAAGTTAAAATTTCCTTAAACTAAATGACCAGATTCCGAAGCTTTTGATATGCACTACGACACCTGGAGAATATCTTTTCTGTGGCATATTGTATTAGTATTTGTGTTATTTTTGTTTCATTTATCTTATTTTCTAGCTCACGGTTCAAGCAAATCCGTACGTGATTTCTAGTGTTTTTCTTTACACACGTACGGTAATATCGCCGTGTTTTCAATATTCAAACGTTCGCAAATACAATATTGTCGTTCCTTGCACATCCTTTCAGTCGTAGAGGTTTCAATGCAGCAGGAATATCCAAATCACTGCAGGTATGCTGTTGAATTTAGATTAAGCTTACGGCACGTTGCAACGATTCGTGTTTGCCTAGGCTTATATTGTATATAGGTAAACAAGAGGTTGCGTTCTGTTACGAACGCCAACTTAGCTTTAATAGTAAGGAAGATATGTAACCGTACGTAGGGTAGCAGTAACGTTGCGTGTACACATAGCTACAAGACAGCCTCCCAATTGTAAATTACTAATTTTATGTAGGTTACTTTCTGTACAGCCAGAGGAAACATATGTTGTATTAACAAAAAAAGGGGCTATCGAATAAAAAAGTTTAAATTAAATACAGTCAAACAAAGGTTTTCTAAAAATATTTTATTCGTTAATTAAACACTGATGATCATTTAATTTTGATCTTTTTTAAATTGTCAAAGCAAGTCAAAGCAGTCTTTTTTGTTAAATAAGTAAAAATCTTTATCGTTGGACTTAAGTAAATAGAGAACTTGCGATAACAGTTCTTCACGAGGCACAATTACTTTCTTTATTGGCTTTCGCTATTTACAGAAAGCATTGACCACGAGAATATTAGCCTGCGCGCTCGTAGGTATTTACCCCTTCAATATTTGTAGAAGTGAGGTACCGTACTCTTGGTTGCGAGCTCGGAGCTTGAACTCCGAGACCGATAACTGGGCGCACTAGGCATTACGCTACCAGTAAATAATTAAATGATTTGACTATTATAAATAGATGTTTCATTAGAAAAGAACGATGGTTAAGTCTGTACCTGTACCTGTTTCGTTTATATTCCCATATACACTCGATTAAGCTTTCACCATAGGGCAAATATTGACGCCAGTAAATATTCCCACAGTACTTTTGGAACTTACTAAAACTTGCACTTATAAGTAAAAAATAACATTACAATTATAATAATAGTAGTAACGCCGGGTGAGCGGATTAGTCATTGACCAACAAAATCTAGGGTGGCAATTTTTTAACTGTTTGCTCTTCCTCCAAGCAAACAGACAATACTCCTTTTAGGGTTGCTCCATTCTGTATAGGTGCTTCCTTAATCGAACATGTTGGTAAGGATTGCGACTAGACCTTTGACAGACCTTTTGTCAAGTTATATAAGCTTCCTGGTTCCGTTAAGGCTGGGCAACATAAATGCCATAGCATGAGATAGATTAGTAGAGTCATCTCAAGCAGTGGGTAGCATGCATTAAAGGATATATCAAGTAAAGGTTTTGAACTCAGCGATGTACTCAGCTTTCGTTTTAGCAAAGTGATAGGCTAGCTTGCTGCCATCAATGCCAGTGCATTCAGTTCAGATGAAGATAATACAACGAATACCTAAGTTTCTACGAAAACAAGGAAAGGAAAAGAGATTTTGGTGCAAATTGTTTTATTTTTTTTACCAAAATATTTACCGTTATTATTTTATATAATTTTGCATGCGTTCGAACGAATTCACGGAACACTTAGGCGACAAATGAATATGGGTAATGGGATGTTTTTCTCCATTATATAAGGAAGCTGAGAGCTGGGATAATTACGATGTCCTCATTGCATTGATGACTTCTGGCAAATAAGTAAGAGTCTGCATCGAATTGCTGCTTGGAAAAATGTGCGTTCAATTAATTGCTCGCGACAGTAAATTACTATAGTCTCCGGTGTGCGTTTCGGAAACGTCGATGCAGAGGCCAATGTAGGTGTACATTAGAGAGTCATAGCTGTCACTCCAACAATCTCACTGAGGAAGCTATCCAATGTTGTGGTTACGTACAACATATTCGAATGCATAGGTCGTCAAGAATTGTGTCGAGGGTCCCACAGGCATTGTTCTGTTGATATTGCACCACAAGATTCCACTATTTGTAAATAGGTTCCTTTACTAGAAATACGTAGTGAGGAGTAAGATTCAAAGTCACTCCTGGTATGGTACTCAAGGGACCAATGATTGTTAAGCTGGCTCTTCTCTGCGACGAGGTGAGTTCAGTTCTCGTTTGTCGGACTATCTTCCACGAGACAACGGCGACGTGTATGACTGTAGGGCGGGTCACTGCTACATACAGGAAAGTCTTACCACAAATCTTAAGACTTTGCGAATTAATTTATCCAAATACGGACTCCAGGTTAATGTCTTGTGAAGCAAGATTGGTAGGTATTTTTCTTCCATAGAGAAGTGTAATTGTTAACGAGAACAGTACAAAGGATTAATCACTCCCTCCAATTTTCTTCTTCCTGGAAATGGAACGATTCCGGTTTTGTATGGGTAGACCGCTAGATTCTCTCCTTCGCATCAACGTCGTCGTCGGCGTATGGTTATACCTCCACAAACATCTATCAGCAAGCAATAACTAATATTGCAAAAATGAATGTAATTATATCTCCCCCACTAATGCAGCAAATGTTTGATTTAAGGTGTAAGTATCAATTAGAGACAATCCCATAAGCGCAAACAGATAATATGTTTTGAATAACAACTTGTAATTAGTACATTATTGTTTATTGATGAGGAGCCGCTTTACAGGGGATAAGGTATCTGGGTGATAATGCAATAGCTTCGAATCCAACGACATTTTCGTTAATTATTCACGAGAGATGTCGCTGTTTACTATGAACGCGACCGCCGATGATTTAAGCTGAAAAGTGTATCGGGCGATTCGATTTATCTCGATTTTGGCTGCAGGTTTGCGTTGTAAATTTATTTTAATTAAGTTCACTTATCAAGATACCATATCCCCGACAATTATTTATATCCGCTGCGTTATCTGGGACTAATTTACGACCGTCGCGTTGCCGAATACACTAATGGCAAGTATTGGAAACTCTGTAAAGCATTTTAAAGCTCTGACATATCGACATTCACACAATTTGTTTATAGAATTCGATGGTACGGCTTGTTAAGTACTATGTGTCTAATAAACCTCGTTATTTATTAAATTGTTTCTATCAGCAACACATTGAAACTGTTATCAAGTATATGCACAATTTTCTAAATGAGAGGTTAAGAACATAATTTCGCTAAATTATAGGAAGTGTGATAACGTTTTGCCGTATTTTGGTTAGACGCAGTTGTAATTTAGCAATACAGTCTAGATAGTCTTCCGCATGAGCAAAAGTTAATCATTACCGAATTTAGAACCTCTACATTTTGACGATCCCATTTACACTTAACACCATTGCATCAATAAAAATCTCAAATTCAAAAAGTTTCCTTGGCTTTGCTACTATACAAACACCAATCAAATTAGCATCGAGCATTAATTAAAATTAACTAATTGACTTATTTACCAGCGGTAATAAAATTATACTATGGACTTTCGTCGCTACACTACAATAAATGTTTGATCCCGTGGTGCTTAATAGAATTAAACAGCACACTTAAACCTAACAAATTTAATTTAGAAAAGGTGTTTTTTTATGAGCCTACCCTAATAAATATGTAATTTTACGACAATATTAGGACCCTCAAGTTTCGACAATCATCGATGTTGATCTTTATTTTTACGAGGCAGGTCTTATAAACGTGCAGTATACGTAGGATGGATATCAACGCCTTTTTTACGCGGTAAAATGTATGCGTGTATGTACGTTCCTTTTTTTAAAACGAAAGAATTTTCTGGAAAATGTTTCCAAGTAACATCTACGGTAAGGGTGCGGTAAGGTGGTAAATAGTTTTCTATGTATGTCGCTACCTACGTCAGTTTCAATGTTATACCTAGAAAACTCGCTGCTGACAAACTATCCGTTCTTTTTGTAGTAGCTATTAAGAATTGGGTTTTATCCCGGTTAACTTCTAGTTTGTTCACTGTGTACCAATTATGTACTTCAATGAGAGCTTTCCTGGTGATTAAGGATGATTCCTGAAGATTGAAAGTTTGGACAATTAATTAACGAGAAAGTTCTAGAGAGTAACGCATTGATCAAACCTTGTGCTACGCCGTAATTAATCTCTTGAGTTTCAGACGGATTATTATTCCAGTAAGCTTCCTATACATGACCTCAAGAGCTCCAGCGGGTTATCCGGGATCTTCCGATTGATGGAGTTAAAAAGTCTTTGATAGATCCAACATACCTACATTTGTATAGAGATCGTTATCGAAACCCAGTCTTATGTACCATCCCCAATAATGCTGAGGAAAGAGCGTTCATTTTTACACCCGTGCTGTTTGTTCGTTAACAATCTTCTATTTTACTGGAAATTGATGAACCTGATCATTATCGCATTTTGGAAAATTTTTCTTAAATTAGGGATTGCTTTAGCCATTCTGGGTTCAGATGGTATGTCTCTTGTTCTACGCAAGCATTGAAGAATCTTGCAAGCACTGACCTAATTTCGGATTCAACTTCTTCTGTGAGGTGAGTTGATATGTTGTATATTGTTACGCCTTCCCGTATAAATTAGGGGTTAAAATAAGAAAAGGGGGCGTGAAATCGCGTTTCTTAACTAAGCCTCATCTACCTACCGTTCTGCTGACTAACTCGTGCGTCCTTCTGGTGACGATGAAAGAGCAAATGAACTTTTGAGGCCGCTTTGCCCAGTCGGCGAAGGTCGTAGGTCGCAATGAAAATTGTTGGCTCTTTATTGAAAGGCGCCACCCACAGATATTCACTAAAGTTCGGACGCAGCCTTGGATGTGGGAAACCGGGGCACCTTTCCAGAAAGCCGCACGGAAAATTATAAGCTAAGGAGACAACTCTACTTAGATAATTTCTCAGTCTAGTGCTGTAGCTTGTGACGGAGAAGTAAACAGAGAAACGCAAAGTAAAGTTAAGTAATAACATTTTAATCTGTACTAGTTATAACATTTTGGTAACTATTCAATTCGATGTTTGAATAAATACATTTGATTCGTTCGCTCGCCCTTCAAGATCTCGTAGGTTTAAAGCTTTTCATAAACAGAGATGGTCATCACTATTTATTACCCAGCATAGATAAAAAAAAATAAAGAAGTGTTATACATTTACGCCTATCTTGAGACGTGTTTAGCAATAAATACAAATTTACTTTGCAAATGTCGATTAAACCGTACAGACAAAAAAAAAAGAAACTAAATTACTCTACGCAAAATTTTGTTAAGATCAGGAGAAATGTACGTTAAAACTTCCGAACAAACAGGAAATTAAGAATATCAAAAAAAAGGAAGTTTTAGTTAAATAGTACAAATGGGGGGTGTTGAAACACCTCACTATTACCCCTTACCACAAACACCTCACTTACACTGTACGTACGAGAGCTAAGCTATCATCTTCATCATCAGCAGCAATACTGAACTAACTAAGCCAAGAACTAACTTATTTATACAAAATATCGTTACGGTTGACTGACCGTGGCCACGCTACCGTTAACAAAGAGAAAAGGCTGGAACTTAACGGTCCTGAATCTGAATTCATTAAATTGTTTTTGTTGTTGTAAATTTCCATGCCTTCATAACAATTTAGTTGTACATTGCTGTTTACGTTCTTAAGTAAACATACATTGTCAATATTATGTCTGTTTTCAAGCATATGCAGGGCAACACTGGATTTGTCAAATCTTCTGAATTTAAGATGAGCCAGGTGCTCTTTGTACCTAATCCTGATTGATCTTTTTGTTTGCCCAATATATACTTGGTCATAGTCTTTACATGATATTTAAAAATTCCTGATTTTTCCATGTTATCTACTTGGTCTTTCTGGTTTCCTAAAAGGTTTTTGAGGTTGTTATTTGAAGAATAAATAATTTTGCGATCAATAATAGAAAAGATTTTTTTTTTTGGCGATGTTACTTATCTATTTGTCGGTAACGGCAGATGGACGGTCAGTAGCTGGTATTCTTAACGGAGTGTAGCTTCGGGTTCCTCTGACACAAAGTCTTGCAGTGTTGATTATGATCGTTCTTCGTTTGCCACGTGGTTTTTCAAACCATCAAAACAACTCTAAGATCAGGAAGATAACCCTAAGACGGAAATTTGTACAAAAGAATACAAGTACATACCTAATTCTTGATTAGAGTTCTCGCTCAAAAGAAAGGTGGATGCTAGTAGCACGAGGGTGGCACGTTGAAGTTAGATATTTCAAGCCGTAGAAATTTACGTCGATTTAATACTCTAAAATATATATATAACCGCAAAATTTAGCGATAAAGCTTACTTAAGGCACTTAATGAATTATTTCACACAGAGATAACTTCGAATAAATTCAACTCGTGTCGGATCTTACGGAAAAGGCAGCTTCAAAAATGGCAATCCCAACGTTCTAGAATAAAATAGTTTTTGTGATACTTCGTCACTCAATCGGAGCAGTTTTTGAAAAATATATCCAACATCTAACGACCTCTATAGGAGCAGCAAAATATTGAAAAAATTGAGACAAAGACATTTGTGTAAAATTTTCCCGACAATTATCGATGCTGTAAAAAGGATAAATAAGCTGTAATAATCGAAAAGTTAAAAACCTTTTATAGATAATTCGCACTATGCGATACGGGTTGCCTAACTATGGGTCAATCTGAAAGCGCTTCGGAGGGAAAATACGTAATGAAAACATGATACAGGATGGCCGCAAAAAAATTGCGCGTAACAATATATTCAGAGTATGTTTGTGTTTCAGTTCAGAGTACAAACTATAAGAAACATATATACATTCCCCAGACTTTACTGGCGTTTCAATATTCCAAAAAGACAAAATCTCGAAAAAGAAACCATTTGATTCCTTAATATACTAACACAAAATCACCTTAGACCCCAGACAACGTTTGCTGTATCCGTTGGAAAGAACAAACCTTAGAATAATAATACAGGGAATGCATCTACTGGCTAACTTACTTTGCAATATTAATCAAATGGAGCTCCAGTATACTAATAATTGTCGCACTAATGTTGTTAAACAGAAGCGGATGCAACTTCAATAGACGGCCTCTTGTCGAAATCATTCGAGTAAATTCAACGGTTGATATTAATTAAAGATCGTTGCATGTATACAGACTGATATCCAAGCACTTCCTATCGAAGCATGCAAATGAGATACTAATAGTATGGCATAAATTTGTAGCAAGCGATACAATTACTTTCGCGAAATGTTTTAATCCATGAATGCGCCATGAAAGCTAGTGAATACCCGGAAATCCTCGTTGAAACCGCAAAATCCTGCACTCAAACATTCTATAACACCAAAGTCACAAAAAGTATACACGGCAAATGCACAGACATGCCAAACAAACGATGACTTACTCCCAAATCAGCAGAAAATCAATTCAGACTATCGTTATTAGTGCTGCTGTTAACGGAGACCGCTAAAAGGCGAACTTCGTTAATGCTGCACATTTATGCGCTAAGAGACAATACGCGTTCGTTTGTTGGCCAAATCCCCTGCAGTATCCAGATAAATGCTAGATCATTAGCTGTTCTATACTGAGGGAATTACGTTCTGAGCTTCAGGGGTCGAGTTCAGCAGAGATATTTCAATATTTGGTGGAACGGCGATCGCATTAGGAGAAATGGATGCTGGATGTATCGAATTACCCCGCGGATACTTGCAATCAACGTTGAAATCAAGCAAATAGAAAGTTTTACTTGAGGGACGATATTGACTTACCAGTAGTGCTTTTAATAGAGGCTACAGTATCTAGGACGTGCTTTTCATTCCGGTTATTAACTGCTGTTTCTATGATTGTGTAAATTATACAGGCTGCTTCAATCTTCTAGAATTGTAAAATAGAGTTGCACAATAGCCAATATGGTAGAAGATCAATATTTTGGATAAATGCGAATACATTTTCCCGTAAATTTTAAACATCCTTGTCTCTATTTAGACATTGTATTAAGACGCCTTCGAAATATACAGGTTGTTCAATATTGAACACTAGACATTGCCAAACTCAAACACCAGAAATACTTTTCAGTGTAGGAAATTTATATCTTCAACGTTTTTATCTAAAAAATAAAATAAGACAGGTTGCATCCAATGGTTTGTGGTGTTAGTATTGTTTGGTTACTATGACAACAGTAAACAAAATGTTGCTGCTTTTAACTGCTGATTCCATTTTTAAGCATAAGTAGCTTTACGAAAGGAATTACATAAAAGAGAAAGAATACACTTGAAGTTAAGGAACGCAAGCATCCTGATATGCTTCGAGCGTTCTCTGCAGAGTGAATTGCAAATAATTTCGTCTTACAAAAATTAAATTGACAAAATTAAAAGTAACATTGAAACTTGATGATAACCACGCGTTTTTTGGTAATGCGTGACGTAAACAAAATTCGCGATCTACTCTTTGACGCTAGCGAGTATCGGCAACCTTTTAATGTAAATATTTATTACCAGACTTGGAGACTTCTTACCGGATGATATTTAATTTGTGAAATTACCGCAAAGGTAAAATAGAATATATTCTGTGGATGTTTCTAGGAAAATATTACATTAATGACGAACTTTGAGGACGTGGAAAAAATGTAGCGAAGACGAGTAATATTGCTATTCCGCCATGATTATCGTTGAATGGGCTTAAGCTAAGAAAACGCTAGGGACAGAGAGAGGGGCCCCGAGTCTATAAAAGCCGCTGAAAAATTGAAAATGGGCCCGAACCGGATGAATGTCATTTCACATGTTGCCAATGGCAATTTGTAATTTATGATGTAATAGTATGTAATATACCTCGTTTCCCGTCCCTCAACACGAAAATAGTCATCTGACGGGTAATCCTTTAAAGCAATGTTTTTGGAAGGCATAAAGCGAGTAACACCGACTTATTATCTGCATTCGCTTCTGAATAACTAATGATTCCTCTACGAAAATACATGCTATCTACGCTGCAGACGGGCTCATGTAACGTTATTTAATCATGCAGACCGCTATAAATTCATCAGCATACCGTACGTAGTAGTAGCTCGATGGCATGAGGTACCAGCAGCAAAATCCGAGTTCCTTTAGCATAATCGGCTTAACAATTTAATTACACAGCGATGTACAGCGGCGTTTATAGGTTTCGTGTAAAATTTTATTCTAACGTCGCGCAAACGTAAACCCTTTTTCCCATGAAATGACACTAATCCTTTTCACGTACGATTAATATAAAATATGTAACGTGGGCACTTATTTATGTAAAGGGCAGTATATGTATGAAAAGCGGTGAGGTTATTTACGGGATTGCTTGCTTCATAGGATTTACTCTGAAATATAGGTTTGGAGGTTTTGTATTTGAATTAATCTTTATGTCCCTTTATAAAGGAAAATTTGTATTGTAAATTGTTTGGAGGATGAAAAAGTGATATCGCAACTGTTACGCAACTCGAACAGTGTGGTTTTCAAGAATGTTCTAGTTGCATTTAATTTTTTTTCTTTATCATGTATGTGCATCATTTCGTTTAATATTTTGTAATGTGCTTTATTGTTGATCTTGTTATATTGTCTACAATTGTAATTGTAATGAAAGAATCTGCTAAAATTATATTTAAAAATAAAATGTTAAGGCGCTCTAGCTGCAGATTTAACTCCGCGCTTTGCATTTTGAAACGGCGGCCTGCCGAGAACGTCATGTCGCTGATTATCCATCGAGGTCCGTTAATGTACGACTGCCGCTACTCGTGCGCTGGTTACCAGCCTAGCTTATGCTCGGGTAGAGCGGGCGGAGGTAGGCATTGGCTGACGCGATGTTTTTGGTGTTTACGAGTGGTCGCTACACGCTTTTCGCACAATATGTGATTTGTAACTTTCTAGGGGGTGTGGCAAGGAGGAAGCAAAGAGAAGTCTACGGTCATATAAGCACACAAATAAGCATCTAAGTGTCCAACAGAAGTCAATACTTACATAGTACATACATAGTATGTAGTACAGTAGTACATACATAAGAGAGAAAGAGACTGTGAGAAGAGAGGATCGTTTTATTTTATTATTGTTATGTACATGGAATATATGTAACTTTTTTGTATTTCTTAATATATGTATCAGCTTGACTGAAGTTTAATTTTTGAAACCTCCCAACAATTCACTGGCAAGCAGTCCAATAAATGAATTGGACGTAACAGCAACCATTGGCGAAGCAGACAAAGACAATTTTCATCTTCAAATATGTACAGGCTGGGCAAATTTGTGTACTTTCTAATAATTATTCGGTAACTATTAGTTATAGAACAAAAAATGGAAAGTATGTTCTTGATATCTTTTTTCAAGATAAGTTCATTGATGAAAAGAGAAATTAGCTACCGTCTCTTGTTTTTGAGTTATAAAAGACTCACAAAGTTGAAGAACTTTGCGAGTTACGGGAAAATAATTTTCACATTCTTCAGGCTCCTTTTTGAGCGGAATCCAGTGGCGTACAAAAATTTTCATTAAGGTAATGAAATTTCGATTTACGACATGAAGCTGTATTTTTTTAAATATAAATCATAGTTTACTTTGGATTATTTAAATGGGCCCATTTCCCCGTTTTCAAAAATATATAGTTTGGAAGCTGTTAAAAAATGAATATTCATTTTGTAAGCATAAAGTAACATATAATATAAAAAGCATTCAATTAAATTTTTAAATTTTATTTATATATTTTAATCACGATCAACTAACTTGTCACAATGTTCCAACAAAGGCTTAAGGCGTTAAGAAGGCTACTGATTAAGGATGAAATAATATCAAGTTATTCCAAGGTTTATTATTTAGATATACGTTTCAAAGCTTTGTACGACAGACTAAGGATAGTGCTGTTTCCCCTTTGTTTTGACCAACTTCTAACAGACATCCATGCTCACATCCAGTAACATACAATAACATAAAATATAAATATTAAATAGAAAAATAAAAAACCTTAAATCTATTAAACTTAATAATAATCTTGGGAATAACAGTCATTCACAACTATCCACACACACATTTTTTCAACCTGATGAAAATTATTCGTATGTTCAATTTTATGGCGAAGAGCTAGAGCTACTTGGATTAGGTTGTCGCTCCAAACAATTCTCATTATCTAAAAGATCTGGAGTTATTGGCTCTTAGTATAGAAGCAGTCATCCAATCAAGTGACAACTTCTCTGAGAAATGGCATTATGTTACTTGATTTAGTCGTTGACTTCTGGCAAACAAATTATTATATACCATTCAGCATTAACTGCTCTTCCATTCTCCAAAGTACTGCTTGCGGCATGTCTAGCACAACGATAATAATTTTTGTAGAAGTGCTTAGTGAAGAAACAAATTTATTGGATTCCATTCATCTGGGAACACACAAACAGTTGATTGTTGCTCTGCTTTGGGTTCGTACGAATACATTTAAGTTTAGCCACTTGTTACGATGTTATACACGGGTTTTAATGTTTCCCTTTCGATTTTTTTTGAGCACTTCCTTACACCAATAGATACGAATCTTTGTGATGAGTCAAATTACTCGGAATATATCGAAAATCGATCTTTCTAACAGGTAGATGCCCACGCAAAATCGAGCATGCTGCAGTCCTCGATGTCATGGATCACCCTGAATCACATTGCGCACAGCATCGATGTATTTTTGGAACAACAACCGATTTTGGTCAATCATTTCGAAATTCTTTACTGATGGAAGTACGACCCTGACGAAATTCTGTTTTCTGATTGTGTCTCATCACCAGAAGTTGAAAGAAGCGATTCAAGGCATTCTTGTTGAATTAGGTCTTTACTAAAATCGTAATAAGTTATCTAAATAAAACCGTTATGTTTAAACAAACTACCGGATCGATTTCTGTGTTGCCACTGCTTCAACAATAACAAATATTAAATTTTGCGGAAATGGTATCAGTACCCTCTAGTGATCGTTTCTAAAAGCTACGTGAGGAAAACAGGGCGGAACGTTTAATTACTGTTGATAGCTGTCAGAAATCTCTTAAATGTACTCTAAAATTACGTATTATAAGACCCCTAGCTGAAACGTTAAGAAAGACTTTTCTATACTTTAGGGTAAAGAGAATCGCCTTTACATTGAAAAGTTTGAAACATTCTATCAACACTTAACTTTCCTGCTGTCGGTTTTGTTAAGAACGCATCAAAGACTTTATTTCCTATTTGTTAGAAGCTTCTTTTGTTTTCTTTATATTTCACGTCATCTTCCTTAAGTTCTTTATACTTTACATAATTTTACATTAACCTACATGCGTACACTTGCGTCGAAACAGGATCCATCGTCACAATGTATTCACTTAGTCGGATTAATTGTTAGCTCGCGTTGAACCCATATTTGTCGAGTGCACACAACTACGGCGAGTACTGTATACGCCAACATCTAGGATCAAAATTCATAAATTATCCAGAGCCGAAACTACCCCATTATTTATGCCATTTAATGCTCCAATGCTTATTCGATTATCGAATGCTTATTGACTGATACGTTCAAGAGGATTACCCCAGCTAGTTGTTATCAATTGAATGCGTATTTGTACGCGTGCAGGCAATTTGCTTCTGGTTTTGATGGTAAAAGAGATGAATATTTGCATTATTGAAGGTGGCATATTCAATGAATATATGCAGATAATGACGGCTGTTTATCGTATTGGGTGAGTTTCTTAACCAACATTTATTTTAACATTTATTGAAGTTGGATTCAAAGTTTTATCAAGATACGGCAAGTGATTTAGTTACGGCAAATTTTTGAAACTCAGATTAAACCGAATTCTTCCGAGAAAATTTTGCCACAATAACATTTTGCTTTTAGCTTCCGAAGGATTATCCCAATCTTGTCGATTTAGTTTTTGGTCTTGGTAGTGAAGCACCATATCAGTTGATAATTCCTCGCTGACACTTCAAATTCTAACGTGGATGTAGCGGTCTGAATAACGATGTCAGGAAAGACAGCAATCACTCAAAGAAACAGCGCTGCCGTGCGCTAATTGATCAAACAAGATCGACCTCTGACATATCCCGAGATTGATATATCCTTCGGCATTTCAAACATCTCGATCCAAAAAATTCTTACCTTTGGCAACGTTAGTTTCGCCGTTGGATTCCAGATCTCGATTTGAATTAGACTCAAGTTAACTGATGAACAAAAGGCGCCTCGTGTTAATTGGTGTCCAAAAGCTTTGAGTTCGTTCAACAACAGAAACTGCAAACATGTTTCCAGTGTCGTTAGGGAATCGTGGATTTATTTCTATGAACCCGAAAGTAAAAATCAATCGGCTATGTGGATACTTCAAGATGGGAAGAAGTCAACAAAAGTTATCCGTTCCGTAATTCCCATGCTATGGATGTCAAGAAGGGGGCAACTTTAGCATGGTTTGCGTAGTAGTTGCTGGAGAGCTTTTAATGGCTCCAGTCTTTGAATCTTCGAGAGATCAGTTATGCTTTCGTCTAAGAGATCACCAACCCAAGCAGCTGTTATATAGGTAAAAGAAACTAGCTTAATAAAAATATCATTATCTCCTAAAAAAATTTTATATTGGGGTGTTACGAAAATATTAGTATTATAACTTATGTAAATAGCGACCTACGAACGAGTCTAAAAACCTTTTGTGACCCCCGGAACCTCGAACTTCGCCTTAGTTAATGTGAAACTAATATTTTTTATTCATTGATTGGGGTACTATAAAAAGGTTAATGTTTGGACGCGAAGTGATAGCAAAATGTTTGTTGCGTCTGCGAGGTGTGAGGAGGACTCCAGTGAAAGAATATTAAGCAATTCACAGTACGGTACAAGCATGGGCCACAAACGTAATATTTTAATCACTCACTGTTTGGTGTTTATCTGACAAGATACAAATGGATAGGTTTCTCAACATATCTGTGCAACCTTGTACGTCTGGTTCAACTGTTAGTAGTGAATCAAGGTTAAAAAGAAAAAAAAACGGGAATTATGACGATGACTATTTGAGATACGGTTTCACATTTATAAACAACAAACTACAACGTGAAAGCATGAAACCTACAAAATCTTTGCAGCATCCAAACGAAAACGCCGTTTAAATATGCTGAGTAAGAATTTGCAAGGAGAAGATGAAAACATCTTATCAGCCAAAGATGAAAGGGATTCGTTTCGAAAATTTAGTTCTGGTCAATGTCCTTGTAAGCCTGCAGGTTGAATTATTCTCTTGCATTTAAAAGATTTCTTGGATCCAATCAATCGACAGTTGTTAACTTTCGTATTTCTTCAATGAATGAAGGCTTGGAAAACTTAGAAGGGTAACTATTGAATTATTTTCCAAAAAAAAAAAAAGCTCAAAGACAACGGCAAAAGTTGGATACGAAATCCTTTTCGGATCTCATAAAAGGAAAACTTATAGAACGTACTGCCGGCAGTATGCTTAAATTAAAATTTCTATTACAGAAACATATGTTTTGAATTAAAGAAAAAATTTAATATCTTGACACGATTTGATGTAACCGTATCAAGATTAGAGAAATCATATTTTTTGTTTAAATAAATGTCCAAGTAACTAAGCTATTTTAGATTTTTCCCTTTTTTTTTCGCAAAAAGCTTTTCGCTTTAATTAGTAGTATTTGCCACTGAAACAGTAGCGACCCACATTTTAAAAGACACTGCTACATACAATTGATATGTAGGAAAACCTATTTCACGTACTAGCACGAAATGATATGTTGCTTGTTTTTGAGAACTTGATGTGTAGTAAAGATACAGTTAATATTGTATATATTTCCGCCAGTTTTATTTGAAATCCTGTATATACTGAGTGTCCGGAAGTAACCAGAAAAGCAAACTACTACAGTACAAAGACATTCTGACCACTTTTTGGTCGCTAGTTGATCATTATCTTTAATCCGAACATGCACATTACCCTAATACACGTACAAGTTTAGTAGCAAGGAATATCCACCCCACCTTCAACAATTCCTCTCACTCCTCCATTCTTAATTCGTCCTTCTAACCCTTCAATAAGCGTGGAATACATTAATTACGAATACGTGTGTTATCGTATTGTATGTATCGAAGCGTTTCGCAATGGAACGGCACGTGCCCCTTCTCCAAAGTTCGATGGAACGTCTGTTTAGGTGGAACGAACTTACCGCAGACCATATTAAACTCAATACAATTAAATTTCGGCACAAACGGCAAAACTTTGGCCCGCGCGCTCAAAGTTTAGCCGAAGCGCGAATATGGGCACGCAAACCTATATACGCATCCAGGAACCTGTATTAACTTCAATTTATTCAGGTGATGAGATGATAATTTATAGCAAAGTAAGCGGCAGATGTTCATAACAAGCTCGGATAAACTTTATTTGATGGCTGAGAAGCGATGTGTCTTATTATAACTAAAAAGACGTCGCCTCCGGTAGCAAAGCCGTCGTTATCGTTGAATAATAGTTGGATACGGATGCATTGGGTGACGAGTTTCCTAGAAGTGGAACATGCTGAGAATTTACGTACACCAGGTAGAATAACTTCAGCTTAAATAGGCTTATTTTTAGGTATGCTCTACAATGACATCAATCACAATGTTATGAATTCGGAAAACAGACACCGTTCTTGTTGATTGAGTTTCAAGTGGAGTAGGATGAAGTGAAAAGCACAAAGATGTTTCTCAAAACTGGGAGAAGGTCATAAGTATGATAAGAACGACAAAGCTAATTTTAAAGAAGTACTAAGACGAAGAGGTCTTGAAATCATGGTAAAAAATAGGTAGGAACTAAAAGACGTAAAGAGCAGATTAGGCATGCCCATGTTTACTTTGAACAAGTTTCAAATGAAAAAAAATATAATTTATCTTATTTATTGATTATATGGTCTTTAAGATTATTTATGAAAAATGGCATAAGTCAAGTGAAAGAGGAATACCTAAAATGTTGATGAAATTATGCGAAATAAGTGGAGGGAAAATTAAAAGTAGACCAAGAATAAGATGGAAGGCGAAAGTGGAGGAAGGCTTAAGAGATATGAGAATTACTGCATGGAGGATAAAAGCGAAAGATAGAGGGAAGTGGAAAAATGTAACCAATCAAGCCATGAGCTTACAAAGTTCGTTTCTGATGAATAGAATGAGATTGATCGACATGGAAAATATTGAGAAAATCGTTAAAATTATCGTGGTTCACAAGAAGAATTTGGAGTATACCATTAGAGAGAAGATCTAATGGTGGTCTGGAGAACGTGCTTTTAGTTTTTCTCCGCAATGCCAAATTTTAAATCTCTTCGGGTTCCTAAGAAACACAAAATTTAGCTGTTTCGCCAGATTTAAACCTACCTTCTACGTCTTACAATAAGCGAGGTTTCCGTGGTGGGGGTCATCCATAAGTTTCATCCTCAAAGAACGTTTGACTTTTATGACATGCATAAATCATTGAGAACGATTACAAACTTAAGATTTATTATTGAAGTTATCTATTATATTCTTCTTTATTTTGTATTAATATACGTAAGCATGCAACTGTGCAATTTATCTAAAACTTTAGTTGCCCATCCTGGAAGTTTTCCGTCGGTGCATCAATACAGAGCATGCCTCTATTTTTCAACTTGCTCTATTGATTAATGCACAGTTTGTGCACGGAAAAACTAATTTCAATTCTTTTGAACGTCGGTTTTTTTTCTGAATTTCTGAAATGCGTGGGAACTTAACGAGTGTTTTCCAGCTGAACGGATTGCAGGAGGTTAAATGGAAAGAGAATGAACGTACTACAACTAGATACCGCTGCGCAAATATGAAATATTTAATTTTACAAACGCGGAAAGTTGTGTTTATGGAAGATTTGCGATAAAAAAGTGTATTCTAAGTTTTAATTCGAGTTTTCCGTGTCCGCTAAAACTGGTCCGCCTCTAATAATAGTTCGCATGGACCGATGATAACGATGGAAACTTTTTAATGTTTAAAGTTCCCGTATTCATTGTTGTATTTATGGCATGGCGAAGGCTGATATTAGAAAACACAAACTTGCAATTATCACCATGTAGATATATCGTAACTTAAGGAGATTCCTGGGGATGAGTCGGCACCTAATGTATGGAGGCGTTTGTAGATGTACAGGGTGAAATAACGGTTCAACAAAATCGGTAACCTTTAGAAATGATAAACTGTTAATTGAAGTTGAAGAGGGAACACATGTAAGGTAAAGGTAGAATTTAGTGCTTTACGTATAGCAGGATAAATAGGATCTGCTTTAACAGGCGATAATAACATTTAAATTATTGCCGTGCAACGATGCCAAATAAGGTGATAATTGTTTCTAGATTTACGATATTTAGATTAGATAGATATTTAGATAGATAGATATTTAATAATATTAATTATCAATCAATTGATCGTTAGCAAGCAAGAATCACAGTGTCGTATCATGTATGCGTTAATATTCATCGGAGCAGGTCACCTGAATCACAAAGTTTTCTTATTGGCGAAGCAGGCAGGCAATTAGAATAATGTTTGGTCTTGGGTGTAAAGAAAGTTTTAAAAGTCATTATTTGCTCACTTTTCATCATCTATATTTTAGAAACTATCACGCATAAGAATAAGTCAAAATTTTCCAAAATTTTTCAAAATAATTACCACTATATACGTAATACAGAATATCACTTATGTTATCTGCGCTTCATAAATCAGCCACATTTCAGGAAGGTAAATATAATGGCTGCATCCTTTTTTTGTGACTTGTTTCAGACATGTACTTGCTTATTCTGTATATTGTATTTGAAATAAATATTTATCTATCTATCTAAGTTAATTCAGCAATTTTGCATGATCGGTGCCAAAACCATCGTAAATGCTGGGAAACAGAGGTCGAAAGCCGATAAAATAGATAAAAATAAAGGAAGCTAATAGCGAGAACACATGATAAAAATATGAATAATGCAGAATATAATAAGAATAAGTTGAAAGAATACTTTACTCTTTTAGAATTGAGAATTAACAGTTGGGCAATGATTATGTTTCCTAGTAACAAGCTCTTCAAATCAACACAAAGGAGACAATTTGTCGCTGTTTCTCGCTGATTTTGCATAAGCAAAACACATGTGACATAATTGGGTTCGTCTTCACTCGGCAGCTCTAAATTGTTCCCCAGAGTAGTATTGCCCCACATATCCTTGCGTCGCTACAACCACTCGCAGGATCTTGTTTTGCAAACTATCATGGCGATCGATGACGTTAAAAAAAATTAAATTGTAAGAATATAAAGTATTGTCAATATGAAATGCGCAAAGTAATTGACGGTGATTAATATTTAGCAAAAGCTGCCGGTAACAGGTGAATGAATCGACGCCAAAACAAGTGAGGCTTTTTAGCTTGTGTGGAATTTCCAAAGTGAATCCTTGTTTGGTGGGATCAACTTGTTTCTTCTTCTCACTACGTCGCCATGTGCTGCAATACTTTCCTTCCCTAGTGTTCTTTTCAGCCGGTCGGTAACTCTCTCAATGTACGGCAGATGGTGTATGTTTTTGGTTGTTGTTGTTGTGGATCCATGTTCTCCTTTTGTCTGCGTGTGTTTAGCATATCTTTATTGTTGGCATAATAGTCTACACTGTTATACGGGAGTGATAATATGAACAAAAAGGTGGAAGAAAAGGCGCTTAATTGGGAAAGGAAAATATTACGTAGATATTTGGAGGAAAGTGAATAAAATTTGAGAAAGGCGTTCAAACAACGAGGTATACCAGTTATATGGAGAATCACCTGCACCGGAAGTCGTACGAGGGCGTTGTCTGCAGTGGCTGGGTTATCTAACAAGGATGGTGGGTACTAACTGGGCGGGGCCAGGAGTAAAGAAGAAACAGGGCCGACAGGCTAAGACGAAAACGTCTTATGCTCTAATTACAAAATTTTATACAGAGTGTTCAGAAACTGTTTCGTGTCCCTATTTCTAGTACTTTTCAAGATATTAATAATTCTTTCTTTAAACTGCATACACTGGGCTAACGCTTTAATCGTTTCCAATCCAATACTGTCGTCTCCTATTTCGTTTCACAAAAGTAAACACCTTAATTTTTATTACATTTTCAAATATTTAATTTCAACGAGAGTGGTGGAAACGCTAAAATTTCAGCAGGATTGTAAATATCCAAGTCTATCTAACTCTTTCTTTGAATTTAAACAACTACAAAACGAATTATTCACTTAGAACGAATTTCAACCCTCTTTTTACCCAAACAACAAATAATTGACAGAAATACATCGTCGAGCAAGTACAGTAGAACGCGACCGATAAGGCGATGAAATTGAGGCTTTAAAGGCATTAAACGTATAGCCGAGGGCAACTTTTAACGTAGTACCAGACCCGCTAACGCGATTCAACGTGCTTTTAGTCTAATTAGCACATCGGATCGTATCATCTCAGAAATTCTCGAGCGAGAATTCGAATATACACAAATAAAACGTCAGGAACCCGCTAATCTTTAATCCTCTTATGGCCTATTTGCGACCCTCGGAATTACAAACAGAGAAGCACCTGTATTTCGCCGGTAATGACATGGTACCAGCATTAGATTGTACTTCTTCTAATCTTCGTTTAATTAAACGCGATTGGTTGTGCATAGGTACGTATTTGTTTGCATAACGAGGTTGAAGATAAATCGCGTTTCCCTTTTATGTTAAAGGGTATTGAAAAGAGATTATAGTATTTTGGGGTTCAAATTGTAAGCACAAGCAAAAAAGAAAATAACCGAACAAAATTGTAAACAAATATGATACCCTCTAGTTAGGTTTACTAAAGTTGCCATACCATTAATTGTATTACAATGAAACTTTTATAGAAGATTGTATATGTTATAGTTAGAAAACGATGGCGGCAAGTATGTGAATTTGAAATGAGACGTATTGCAGCCCTACCCCATTAAAATAAACCGATTGGCGAGAACTACCTCCTTGAGACCTCGCTCAGCAAGAGCCGTCCGTATAGATAACAGACGTGTTGAGCAGGACTCTGACTAAAATTGACTGAAGTGTATCAACAAAACAATTTCATGATATTTCTTCACATAAATTATGGTTCAGCACCACAAAACACTTTTTTCTAACTCCTACGTACTTTCGGGATTTACTTTTTGTCCTAAGTTACATCATACTTGCCTAGACGTCGTTACAATTAAACGCATTCATGTAATAAAGAAATTTGAGCATTTTTCACACAAACTTGTAAACACTGGATGGCTAAATATGAGCAACAGGAGAGAATTGCAAACACTGACTTTTTACTACAAAATTATAACATCTAGATGCCCCCCATATTTATATAATAAAATCCGATATAGGACTGATATCCATAATTTGATTACGCGTCATCGCGGACTAATCTCGCCTCTATTCCATAGGCTTGTTCTTTCTGAAAGGTCATTTTCCTACATCTACAAAATGAATAATAATCTACCATCACACTTAAAACAATGCTCTATTGGTCAATTCCGATCTAAATTGCTCTGGTTGACTAATAATGTTCAAATTATCCCTTGTGGACACGTAAAGGTTTTGGATCTTATATTGGATAACGGCTTGCGGTGATTTTTGTGTACTTTCTGCTGTCAGACAAAACGGAGAACGTAGTGGCTGCTGGTTTTTGATGCAGTAATGGCGTAATATAGGTTTATTATTATGATTTTATTAAATTTTGTCTAAATCAAGGTAATGGACGAACACTAATACACCCGTAACTGCAGGAAAATCGAATGTAGAAGCTGTAACTATACCAAGCCTACATTGACCGACTTAAGAATCGTTACTCGTCGTCAGAGCAGGTTCTCTTTTGTAAATTAGAAACAATGGAGGTCCCAATACAAAGCCTCTTGAAACATCGAACTTGTTGCTTCATCACTTTTTGTACATTGACATCTAATCACACGAATGCTTTTCTCTGAATCCGATTTGATTCTTGATTAAGATCTTATCGAACTTTGCACGTTCCAATAATTGCCGTTCCACATGAATTTTCATATAACAGCAACATGTTTATGGAACGATAACCTTTAGCGTCGATTCATATATGATACATTGGAATATTTCAAAAATTTGGCAGTATACTAAAGACTATGTACATTGAAGTAAAATATTTTCAATAATCTAAGACTTCCGGTTATAGAGGAAGTAGTTGTCAACGTTGTTATCTGCTATTACTTCACCATAAACCCTACTTTACGGTTTTTCAGCATAGTTTCTAGATCCATATTGAACAACTTGTAACTTAGTGAAAACGCAATTAATTTCAACCACTAGATCGGCAATATTGATTCTGGAAAAACGTGTAACACGTTCATAGTCGCCTGTTTCGAGGAAATAAAATAATTGCACTGTTCTCGTACCAGTGCAAATTTTACAATTTATTTGAGTGGTTTCGGAATAATTGAAATTAACAGTTGATTCATCGCCATGCACGTTATTAATTGAAATAATGCGCCGTTCGGTTTCGAGTTTCCGCGATAAATAAATGGAAAATGCATACGATCATCGCCAGATTCATTTGGAAATTGCCTCTGGTTGAATGTTTCTGTTTTTTTTTTTTTGCTTTAATAAAATCTGGTTGCGTAATATTTCGTAAACATGTAGATAATGATAATGATGAATAAATGGTGGTTATTATTTATTTAATGCGAGCTACTGCTATTAGTGTAACGTGTTGTATTGCGCATTATAATTTCGGCTTAGTTTGAAATTAATTATTACAGACAAATATTTGGTATTAATAATTGTAGTGCACGTTTTACACAGCGACATCGAGTGTTTAATATTAAAATATTAATAATTTTCTGGCGTAATAATATATAATGTGCGGGGTAAAATTATGTAATAAATTTATTAAATTTGAAAGAATTCGGCTTCTTGGCAATAACCAAATTTATGGATACATTCATTTTCTACATTGAGCTCAGGATTAATTCGACTCATTTCTCATCTAATTCTATTTTCCGAATGTTCAGTTTTGTGGTCTATCAACATAGATTTATGGTTATGAATATTTCCATAAGAAAAAATTAAAGAGGAGCCACTCCATTAGGCCTCGCCGACCGATTCACCTCTCCAAAGTGCGGAAGTGCACCATCTTGCTGGAACCAAGTTCGCCACTTGGTAAGTCACGATCATCTTCGTTTGGGAAAACTTTTGCAAGAGTAGATACAAGTGTATGTCTCAACAAATCCAAACATCGCTGTCCGGTGAGAGTTTCGCTAAAGAAGAAGTTGTCAATTATCTCTACCGACAGATTAACTTTACGAGGATGTTGAGTATATAGTTCAATAAATCAGGTTTGATTGTCTCTATTCCAGTACTTGCAATTTTGTCGATTTTCTATTGGTAAAATGAGAATTTTTCGAATGGAGCGTGGAGGATGGTTGCATAAATCTTGCATTTTCGTCGAGCTTTTGCAGTAGTTGCATTTGATAAAGATGGAAGATTTTTCTGTTTTTAATATACGTAATACTGAACATTGATTATCTCATTTGCCTGCTACAATTGATCGAGATAGACCATGAGGATTCTTCCCCACACTTAACAAAATATCTATATAGTTCCATATTTTTCATTTTCTGCCCAGTTTCTCTAAATCTTCTCTCGATTTTATTCACAGTGGATTTGCTCATATTTCTATTTGAATATTTTGCATTAAATAAATAACACATTTCGCGGCGCATTCAACAAGAATTAACGCACAGATGTTTAGTTTAAAAAAATTAATTTGATTTATTCGAGCATTTTTTTGAAAAACAAATTGCTTCAAATTCAATTAATTTGTCCCATAATTTCGCTGCTTATATAATAAATTAATTCAAATCAAGAACAGCGCCTGTAGCGCCCAATGGAGAGCAACAACGTGATATGTATTTAGTTTTCTTCAATTTCCGTTTCTGCAGTATCAATAAAACTTCTAAGGTAATGTGTTAAAGATATTGAATTTACATGTGGTTATACCGTATGTTCCTCTCCTCTGCCTAACCCTTCTCCGTCGAGTTCTTGGGAAGCTCCTTGTTAACTGTAGTAAGAAGGCGACTTATATTTTGTGATTTAGAATCACCCTGTTGTTGTATTTTAGAGATGTGAAACGGTGGAGTATCTGGATTGAGGTGGTTGGAGCCTATTTGTTTTTGAATCTAACGTCATCGAGTTTGGGATTTGTTCCTATTACATAAGGTAACCCTACTAGTAACTTTTGGTGTTTTGAAATGGCTATTTTCTCCCAAACGTTTAAAGACTATAGCAAAAGGCTTACGGGCATTATATGTAACACTTTTTTGTATTATTTTGTGATCAACTATCGCGTAGTACTATGCGGTGTAGTTTCTTCAATGTCACCCGGTAGAATGAAATGTACTGTACAAAGCTCCAATCACTAATATGACAAAAAATGCCAACAATTTGTCTGGGAACCCGCTCTGTTAATTGTAATATGTATTTGTAATTATATTATCACTTATTTGCTTATTTTTGCTTGTTTTTAGTTTAATCGGCATTATTTTGTGTTATTACTATCGACAGTAATTTTATTTTTGTCTGTAGATTTAACAACTGCGAAGTTAAATAATTTTTTTTCTTTTATTCTCTGCAATTGTAAATACAATACTTCATATCACACGCTTATGATTCACACTCTCTAAAAGTAAAAGTGGAAAACAGATACAAACGTACAGTACGTGTATATAGAGACAGCAAAACACCCACCGGCAATCGTAGCAATAACAAAAAGCTTTCATTTCGCGTGCCTGTCGAACTAGAAAACACAAATTCACATCCAGCATCAGCATTAACCCTGACAGCAACACCGTGCCGCCGCCACCGGATAAAGTGTACGCAGACACGTGCAATACTACGGAGAGAAATTGGGAAATATGATGATGATGCAGGCGGGCAACCAGCGAACCCGATTACATCGAAATGAATCATGATTGATGAGCATATCGACTCGACTCCGTTCGATACACTACGTCATAATTAGCGGCGTTAATATAGATCCGTGTCACATCTCTGGATAGCTTCTAAAAATGTATTTTTTAGGGCGCTTTCGTACTGCTGAACACGCTTTTGTCTTCTTGCGTTACTGCGAAGCACAATAGGGGACTGTGTGTTATAACTTGACGTCGAGGGAATGAAGTACGAAAATATCTGATATCCACTCGAACACATTTTGTCGCAGATATGCGATACTGTATCTGTATTGAGTTTCGACCTATTAGTATGGCGGGAGTGCCATTCACGTTTTTGTTGGTCTAATAGCATAACTTGAGCTTTTGGATAGCAAACAATTAGTGGTTAACCGCAATTAAAAAATTTAAAAGGTAATAAATGCTCTAAATTTGATCCTTACCTACATCGATTTTAGCGCTTTTTTTGCCATCTTAAAGTAAAACATAGATACGAAGTTAAGAAAGTACTCAACGTTTCAAATTCGCTAGCAGACATTTCGCATTTGAGATGTGATATATCAATTCGCATGTATTTTGATGTGTAGAATACGTTGTTTTCTCTCCTATTGTTTAGATATTTCATTTTTTAATTTTTGTTCTTTTGTTTGGAATAGAAGCTCTAGAGATCGTCATTGAATGGTAGGTGTGGTAAAGATCCTAAACTTCACTCATTAGATGGCAAGATAAACTAGTAGTGTGAAAGAGACTTGTAGAGAGATGTAATGTACGTTGAAACCCCACGCAATATTAAAAATCTGCAATAGATTCTTGACGAGTAGAGATGAGGTTTTGTCAAGAATCTCGAGCGCTAGTGTCGTTAGGTCTGTTTCTCCGAATGAAATTGTTCATTATAATATTTGTTTATGAATATTTGTTATAATCAAATTAGTTTAAACGTTTCAGGCATAAAGCTAAAATAGAAGAAATTAATTTAAACAATACAACGTTATTTTTAAGCGCATATTAGGTATTTTAATAATCGATTTGATGCTACGATTTTAAGCGAAATTAAACTAGAATAAGTCGGGGAAGCACTTGCTTCAACTTTAATGGAAAATATATCTAATTCAAGGGGCTCGGACACAATGAGCGTTTGTAAGGCTCTCGCAAATAACCTAAGGTGCTGAAAAGTACAGTTCTCCACATTACGTGCGCTTCACAGGCGTCGGTATGGAGGTGTTCGTTCGGGTGTGTGATTTCTTTTATATGCGCAAGCAATCTTATCACGTTTGGCGACCGGTTGGAATGCACGCGAGCGTAGCGAAGTGCTGCATATACGTTATAGGTAATAAAATCACTGATATCAAACATTATCGATTTTATCTGTACATACAACGGTGCTACAATATGTGTTACTCTTATTTTTCGTATGTTTATGCAAATTGCTTTAATAGCAGAAAATCAAATGTACATTTAATTCTTCTAGATAGAATAAATCTCTTTACTTCTGTAATTACATCGGTAACAAGGTCATCTGGTGTCTTCGCTCCATCGCATAGTCTAATATGCGAAGCATAAATTTGGGCATATATTACGAATCACACTGTCGAACAACTATTCTCATACCGACGCATGTGAAGCGCACGAAAAGTGGTGAACGTTAGTAATAAGTAATCCTTTTTTCATATTTTAAAACATTATCAATAAACATTGTTGTTCATAAATAGTCACATTCAACTATAGAGAGCGGAGGCCAGACCAATTAATTATAAAACATCATCGGCTACTGAACGAACTAACAATGATGTCTGCGAAGTTGGAAAATCCCACCAATGACTTCTTAGTAACTGTAATCTTCTTACGTGGGTTCTTGTATCTTGGGTAGTTTAAAGTTTGGAAAAAGAGGAGCTCTGAAAGGGAGTTGAATTGTTTGAAAGAATTATCTGTTGAATATTTAGCGATAAATTTTTTTTAGAGGCGCCTCCGCCAAAAGTACTACAACCATAATTTTATTTTCTCTTTTTTTTGTACGCTGCTTTACCCCAAAAAATATATCCTACGTAAGAATGCATGTAAATTTTATATTATTAATGTTGTATCTAGATGAGAAACACTCTTTTCTAGACGAAAGTATAACCTAATATCGTTGTCAATTTCTTTATTTTTTTTATCTACACCTGTCCGCCTAACATACTTTCACTCTCAGAAGTAATCAATTTATATATTAGATTTCGCCTTACGAAACCAATCATGGAAGTGTTGTATCATAAGACCGACACACAAACGTAATAATATACCAGATGGAAGCTGCAGAAGAAGAAGAAAGACGTAGAATAAGGTGCTAGCGGTAGAAGCGAAAAATTGAGTTTGATGCCTCATCATTCGTTTTTTCTTGCTTCTACTTTTCGCGGTGTATCATTACCTGATGATGGCAGAAGGCATCTGATGTGGTGTGGGCATTTTCCTTATAAATGTGAGAAAAAATAATGAGAGATTGAAAACACGGAAAAGGAATTGTGAACCTAAATCGGTATTGATTCACTGAAATATGAATCGAATTGTTTTTGGAATTTATTGGACAGGTAATTTATTTCGAAATATTCATAAATTTATTATATTAGCCATTAATTATTGATATTATTGATGAATATATGACATTTAAAATATACAGTGTATCCCCCGCAAGTAAATTAGCTTAGTTGAATTCACAAAAATTGACAATCCTAATAGTGTGCACGGCGCACTATATTCTGTACGTTGGTTTGTCAATAATAACGAACTAGTAAACATAATGATGTTTTTGAAAGTTATTGTTATACAATAGCTCTCTGCAACTTCCACCCATTTTCCCATTAATAAATGCACCATTGACTCTACGTTGTTATTAATTGAGACTCTTTTAAATAATTTAGGTCCCCAGTTTCTCAGGTTCCGTGCTTCTTGAGTAACGAGGCCATGCATCAAGAAATAAAAGAATTAATTAAAAAAAAACCATTTTATTACAAACGAAGAAAAAACATAAATGATGTTGCAATTAATATCAACAAATATAAGATACACAAAAATATAACTTTAACGAAGGTGGGGTGACTGGTGCGGTCTGTTGGCGAGAAACCGACAGCGTCTCGCTTGCAAGAAATGGACAGTTTTTTGGCCGTCGTGCTGGTAGTAGTGACCCTGACTCGCGGCTCTCCTGATGATGGTGACCAGTTTCATTTTATACACTTTATATATACATATGTTTCACTTAGGTGCACGATGGTGCAATAGAATGTAATTTTCTTTATATTCATCGTTCGTGGTTCGGTTAGCCACAACGGAATGCCAATTGTAAAAGTGCTGATGACAGAAGAACTCAAAAAACTCTGGAACGGAGAACACCAAAAAATACTGGAAGATGTGCCTACTTCTGAAAAAGGGGACGCAGCAGATATTAAAATAACGGTTTTAGAATGGCACCCAAATCAAGTTGAGGTTAATACCAGTTTCTGCTAGGCTTGCCCTAAATAATCGTTCAGCTTACTTTTAAGTACAGTGTTTGTTTATGGAGCAGCAATACAATCAACACAAGCTCAAGTCTACCTCTTGTTAATAAAACAGGTACTTCCTCACACGTGTTGTTGGTTAATCACACATCTCCTACGCGCGCTTGTATAGATCCATGTACATACATATAATGTACATATACTACATATGTACGGATCTCTAGCAGCTTTGTCTAGGATTATTGTCGAGGTAAACTTTAGCAATAGCGGCAGCCTCTACATGTGAGCGCGTTGGCGTTTTGGAGTGAAGTGGCTCCCAGAAGTACAATGGCCGTCTCGCACTTGTATAGGGAGAATGTACGATGGGGCGATTGTTATTCAAATTTATCGGGGTGCCTTGTTGTTCGACCCCGACGACTATACATATAATACATCCTATTTGTTGATTTGTGAATGTTGATAGTACTTGTAACAATTAAATCTCGCTCTGGCTTTGATTTATGATAGGAGGCAGCATCTTCGTAAAATGTATGTCAGGCGCTATTGTGGAAGAGAACGTGAAATAAATAGGAGCTGTGTGATTAATGATAATGTTTGAGATATGAAATATTTATGAAATGTAAAAAAATGAGAGAAATGTAGAAAAGCTATAACTAGCAAATGATACGAAAAGTTAAAAAAAATTTATTGTGAACTTGTGTTGTCTACAGAAGTGATCTACAAGCTTTTCTGGTCATAGAGCCATTTGCTGTTATAAACTCTCTTTCTGTTGGGGGTTTGTAATGTAATAAAGCTGTTAGAAAATAAAGTAGAAACAGTGTAAATATAATCAAGTACATTTATCTTAGAATAAAGTATAGTTTCTACCAACAGAGAGAGGCTCGTTTTTGACTAATTTATTCAAATAAATAAAAGAAATAGAAAACTAATGAATTTTGATAATTTTTTTTTTACTTAAAAAAAAACTTTCCATGTGTGTGCGATTTGTTAAATAATTGTAATTTTTATACAATTAATGTATTTTTAGCTTCTGATAAAGACTACTACCATGTAAAGCAAATTGTAATCTTTATTAACTAGAAAATGTCGATATTCGCCATAGACGCCAACTTTAAACTATTATAACTAAAAAAAAACTACTACGAATCCTTCAATTATACTTTTATTTATAACGAACCTAATTTCCATCTTTGCATGTTAAAAACATTTATTCTTTTGCCGTTACTTTTTGAAAAGATCTAATTCAAACTGTATCGTTTGGAGTTTCCAACACTAATTTTAAATTACAGCTTAAGATGATCCGCACATCAAGAGAAATGAAGAAAATCGAAAATGAAATAAGACTGGACCTAAATGTAAACCCCGAGGAACCTCGTCTGTTATCCCTACTGATTTATTAAATGAAATATATGAGGAGAAATTTTAGAGTTCTAGCGCAAAGTTTAGGAAAGTACGGATGAATATCATCAAAAGCGGATCACCAACCTTTAAGTGCTTAACAAAAATGGGATTAACCTCATAGTTACAATAGATCTATTTAGGTCGCAGCGACCAATGATCTGTGGCTTGACTCTAATTAAAATAACCACGTAGAAAATGTCAATTTTTTTGCACAATTTATACTTGAACAAAGAACAAAATAACGACTTTTGACTTTTACTTTTTTCGAATTTCAAAAGTGACGTAAACGAAGAAGATAAGATTGACGGAATTTTAAAAACTTTTTAACAAAATTTGTCACGTTCCTGCATTTTGGCGTAGGAGCTGGGGGACAGGTCACTAAATGATATATATTTTAATGTTAAAAAAACTGTTTCCTTCCATTTATAACCCATCACGAAAATCGATAATTGAGATTAATTTCCCGATGTTTCGTTCCATCATTCCTGTAACGCGGGACGGGTATTAATCATTTTACGAGTCATTTGGCGCTTTTTCTGCAAGCGCTATACGCAGGTTAGAGCTGTGCATGGACGTAATTACAACGCAATCGTCTGCCTGTTCGAAAAATACAACAAAATACGCACGTTGTCAGTCAGAATACGGAAATCGCGTACGTCGCATAAATTAAAAGCTGCCGCTGCGTATGACACGACATCAATTTTAATGGAATTGGGCTGAAGACTGCAGTAACGAGATTTATAATTGTGTAGAGTTTAGTATATTTGAAGGGTATTACACATAATTTGTGCAGCGGATATTGACTTTTTTATTAAAAACCCAAATTAAAAAAAAAACAGACGTTACATTCGAGCGAAATAACGGTAATACACCGTTGATTAATGAAATAATTGAACGTAGTTTGATAGAATAGGGCATGAGAATTTATTTTGGTCTAACAGATCATTTAGCAGAAATTTTAATCTATGTTTCACGATCTATCCGACAACGATTGCATTTCCAACATAATGGGGCTCCTCCTCACTTTGATCTACCTGTAAGAAATCGTTTAAACAATCATCTTCCTGCGCGATGTATCGGTAGAGCAGACACAAGAGAACACTATGAACGCGGCAGTGCAGTAATAAAAAATAATCCCGACCATTATTAAACGTGCAATCCGTAACATCAATAAAAGAATAAATAAGTACATTAAATTTGATTTTTTTAAATGTTCTTTAATTATCAACATTTCTCGCGTTGCTTTTAATCGGACTGTAGCTCATGGCACTATACTCTTGGTTTCCGGGTTGGAACCGTCGTTTCGTCCCCACTTTTACGAGGCATCTTCAAGGCTGTTACTACACACTGACCGGGGGCTATTCGTTTCGGAGCGGAAAGGTTATGGATCAATGAATCGTGGAGTTGTTAGGAGATTTAGTTAGTTGGGATATTCTAGAGCAGTTTGAGTTTTGCACAATCTTTTATAATCTATTTAACTATACAACATAGAGCATTATAAGTACGAGTGTTGTAATTGTGCTTAGATGTTTGAGATGAACATGTTGAACATATGTTTTGAAAGTAAATACCGTTTTGAAATAATAATAAAAAACAAGTAGACTTTTCTTCACAATTTTATTTTTACATGAAATTAATCTACTTCTTTATACAATTTCCACCAATATTAAGGCACTTATCGTATCGTACAATCAAGTTATGAATCTCATCCTCGCAGTTTAAGAACCACTGCAGCACGTCGTAGAATTTATTGTGTCACCACAAGACAAAAGAATCTACAAGGAACACCCCCTTCCTGTTCCAAAACATAATCTTCCGGGCTGAAATTGTTTGCATAAACTTCACTTTTCTGGGCGATGTTGCTGCTTCGATTCCGGTGTAAAAAGTCTATTATATCACTATAGTAAAGGCAACGCACTGTTTAAACGTGCATGCGGACATCTTTAAAAGTTTTAATCAATTCCACTGGTGAAAATGTTTTCTCCATACATTCACTGATCTGACTGAATGAATATCAGCGGCTTTCACGCCTTTCTGGAGGCATTTTAAATCCTCACAAGCAAACGTAAACACGGTCGTATGTGTCCGGATGTAGGTTTAGAGCCCGCAAGCGCGGAGTGCCGACCGCAGTACTACAGCAAACGAATGTCAAAGCGATGCTTACTTAAAAAACACCCCTCCTAGTGAGCATCGAAAAATATATGATAAAGATGGGAAAGTAAGAATTCCTAACTTAAAGAATCGTCCCCTGCAGTCCTCTTTATAATCCAAACCTTCAATAGCTCTAATAACACCTCGTTGTAGAGAAAAAAAATCTGTTAGCTGCACTTATTAATAGACGTCATGATACCGTTAAAGTTATATTTCTGTCGAAAATCTGACGTATGTACCTCTCAAATCCCGTCGGCGATTTCACAGTGATAGCAATTTTCTGCGATGGATGTTTTAGCCAATCGGAATTAGGCGTGCGGTAACTTACAATTCACAATCGGAAATTTTCTGTGGTTGATGAGCGCGAGTAGTTTAGGTATGGATAATCACAGGATCGCGCAAGTGAAATTCTCTGAACTCGAATACACACAAATAAAGCGTGTGAGAAAACTATATTTCGCGGGTGTAAGGGCATATTAATCGAATGCAGTAGTTGAAAGATAATGATTGGTCCCATGTTGGCAAGTTGTGCTCATCTATATTTCAACTAGATATTTTCGACCAACAGATGACATGTCAGACGATTTACGAAGTTACGTTTGAAGCGTCTGGGAAGTTTGTTGGGCAGTATAAAGCAATAAAAGAGAACGAAGTAAATATTAATGGAAAACTTTAGAGGTGGAGTAATATCAAGGAAAGCAGACGTAGGGCATATTAGTGGTTGTTGTTGTCGGACGGACGACCGAAATTAGTTTTTTCAAATAAAAGAAATGTCTCAAAAATGAAAAAGAAACAATATAAAAGATATGAAAAGAACCCAAAAAGAAATAAAACAAAAAAATAAGAAATGTATTGTAACGATTTTTATTCGTCTCTTCTCTTTTTGACTTGCGGAAAAGATTTTTTTTGTCAGCAGCAAGTGATTGCAGTGTTTTGTATTTGTATCTTTTCTTTATTATTTTCCTAAATTATTTTTAATAATTATTGCTTTCTTATTTCATGCCGTTATCTTCCGTATTACTGATCTTTTTTAAAATTATTTGCACGTGCTCCATTTTTTGACGCGATCTAATTTTGATACGTGTTTGAAAGCATCGGCGATCACCCGCTGCTATTTGTGACCTTAATTAGTCAGCTTATATGCTTCATATATTTCCAATTGCTTTTCACTAGTATTTTCCCTGTTATCGACTCTTTTCCCGTCGTACTTGATGTTACAAGTTAAATCAATGTAACGCTTGGAATTGGGTTACCGATTGCCTGCATCGATTGATGAGGAAAATTACCGTACCGAGGATGCTTATTGCAAGGGAACCCAACAATATTGCGGGCTCCAATTCATTTTATTTCTTTTTTTACTCATTCACTTTTGAATTTTCATTCACTCATCGATTGTATAACTAGTTTTTCTGCGTATTTTTTTTTCACAACGTGATATCGGTTGTTTTTGTTTGCACTAATTAGTGATCTTTTTCTTTTTGCTTGAGTTACTGCAATTACTCCTACATTACATTTGCATTGCAATATATTTTTTTGCAGAAGGGTTTGGTGATTTTTCCCTAAAAATATCTGGTGCCCTTTTTGTTTTGTTGACGACCTTCGGTGTCCGTGTCGGGATTTGCTTTGTTTTAATACTCAAGGATTGTTGTCGCTACTCTCGGCAAACTTTGCACCCCATCTTGAGCTCATCTATTGGTTTCCGACAAATACTCATGATAAAACTTTTAAGGGTACAGCATATTAGTAAAAAGATTATGATAATTAAAAATAATAATAAAATAATTAAAAATATAATAATAAAAGAACGTATAAAGGAAGTAAGAAACAATTGTATAAACATGCAATTCTCATAAAATTCGGGAATTACTTTCTACATTACAAGAACTACAAATAAAATACATTAGATCTAGTAATTAAGTCTGCACTATTGCAATAGATACCGTATTGCTAGTAATAAGAACAAAGTTTTCCGTGATATTATATAAGAAAACACATAATAAGTATCTTATATTGGATCTAGAAAATATGAAGACCTTTAGCGGATACTGTTAGTAATGTGCGGGGTCGAATATTAGATTCAATAAATCCTGTTTTCGACACTAAAGTACAATCCGAACTCTATCTACATCGATGTCGTTTCTGCAATTAAAATATTCAATATTGTTCGCGGCTTAAAATCATCTGATGTTATGGGAGTGAATAATATTGGCGTAAATTTATTGAAGAGATCTTCTGACCTGATTCATCAATCGTTGTCTCTGACGTGTTCGGTAAATCGTGAAGGCCGGTACTGGTAAATTCAATTAAAATGCCTTCAGAGGAAGCTAATTAATCGTAGCATATTCCTAGAAAAGATCTCGAAAAATATCCAAACTTATTGATTACTTAGTGAGAGAGAAATAATGAAACTCACATGAATGATAATAATCCATGACAAGTCCATCTTCTCAAACGAAGCTTGCTTCCACTTCAAACCATGCATATATGGTCAACTGAAAACCCTTATATGATGATAGAGAAAGTATTGCATTCTAAAAAGGTCGGCGTCGAAATAGCAGCTTTGCAGAGAAGAATTATTGGTTCGTTATTTCTTCATGAAACGCCTAACCCAGGAAGACATCGCAATAACTTACTGCAACCTCTTCTAAACTAGTTGCACGATGGTGAACTGAGGAATGGATGCTTCCTACACGACAATGGCATAAAACGTTACAAACAATGAATCTCTTACATGAATATTTTGATAACCGTATAATAGGTTTTCCTCCACGTACTTCTGAACTAACTATTTAAGATTATTTCAATTTTCAAAAATACACCCCACACTATGTAAGAACTTATCCAAGTAATTCAAAATGTTTGTCATCTCGTCAACGGATTTAACAACATGAAACGGAGAGTAAGAATTTGTGTTAAAAACGAAGATGATCAACAACTTTGAACAATTGTTTGTTAAATTCTTTTTTTACTTTTACTAGAAAATTTTGTTTGTATTCTGTTAGCTTTATACTTAGATTACCGCATCAGCCATCTGCACTTTAAACAGAAATTCATTTGCATCATTACTGTCAAATACTTTAAGCATAATTTTAAGTTTCAATCTTGATATGTTTAAGCAAATTTTAACTTTCACAGGTGTCCTGTAATCCACAAACAATTCAAAAGAAATCATGGTCCTTTCAATTTCTTCAGCTTAGTAATATTTATAAAAAGAAAAATTGTCATAGAATAGGAAAGGTGGAGAAAAATCATTGCGTGACCCTGGAATAAAGTATAACTTTCTCCTTTGGATTATTATCGTTTCTAATACGCCGAGGCGGTAATAATCCGCGAGCGAAATCATACGCTTTCGTCCCTTGTTATGCAAATAACTACTGCCGCTCTATTGATTCTAGATATACGGACAGTCGATACAAACCTGCGTATTGTGAATGAAACATTCCATAATTCTTTGTTTAGAAGTAAACGCATCTACAGAACCAGTTATAAAGTTAGTATCTCATCACATGACCTTCATTTTAAACCTTGAAACTTATGAATAAGCAAGTACGTAATTTAATAATTCAACTCCCGTCCAAATTTAGTCCTGTCACCTAGCCAATTTGTGATTACTTACATAACCGCCGCCTCTACGTTACGTTATCCGGTTCCAAAATAGCCCGAGGGAGCGAAAGCATAACATATACGGTGACAGCGTTATTTGCTCCCAAAATGTAGTACATGTCGTATCGTGCTGTTTTTGGGACATCTTTTATTAGAGCATGAATATGGAATATGAGGACTCCCTACTTACCTGGATGGTGGTCCCTTTTTACCGCGCCTTGTGGGCAGACGTTGAACAAATAAAGCGTGTGTTTACGTACCTAAAAGTATGATATAATAAGCCGCTAAAACGTGCCGCTGTTTATATTATTCAAGGAAGTTGCGATGGCTTAGCTGTCGGATAAACTTTGGACAAAATCTGTAAACGTAAACATGATATACCATATATGATAATTTTTAAGAAGTAAATTTTAATTTGGTATAGCAATAAAGCCATTCCGGTTATTTGCAAAGTAGAAGATGTGTTGGTTTAAAGAGGTGTAATTAATCATTGTTGATACCCAGATACAGGAATTGTCATAAGGCCTTTCGTATGGTTGTCACTGCTTTGTCCTGTAATAAACCCATTTATGGCCACAGTTCTGGCCCAGGAATAAGCTGGGTAAGGTGGAAATGAATACTTCATGAAATTTGGACTAACTGTGCTGCTAAATCAGAAACTCTCTCTTAATTAGAGTAGTGTAGAGCTGAGCCGTGTATTTTGGGCCTAATTATACTGGTGGCAAATAAAACGTTTCAAAGATTGCGGCGAAGTTTACTCTAAACTACAGCAGAATGGTTTGGAAAAGTTTCGCAATGTTCATTTCTGATGTTTGAATATTTCTTTCTATTCACGGATTTTTTTTGCGGGTTGCGAGGCAAGATGCGAGTAGAGTTAAATCGAATTTGGTGGCCAGTTTTCATTCTATCTTCAGCCAACCCGTACCCGGCCACGCGCAACAAACGCGCACAAAGTTCGTGGTTAGTAACACGAGTTCAGCGCACGGACATGGAATCTGGCAGACACCATGAGCTCCCAGATGATTGTGGTATTTGATGGGAAAATAGTCTGAGAGTTTGTAATTGAGTTTGAAGATGTTTATATGTTGTTCCTGAAGAGGATCTTGCTGATGCGATCGGTGACACCTTGAATGTAATGTAAATACGCTTGCTTATGTTGCTATGGAGAAGGGTTGATGTATCGGTTAACGGTAGCTTGAACATCTTTCCTAGAATAATGATTGCGAACCAGACTTTTACTGATGTGATTCACTTCTTGAGGAAATGAATTGGGTTTATATATGGAAATGGCCTTTGGGTGAGAGAATTGATAACACCGCGTTTTTAGGCTGGATGATGGTGTGAGAGACCTTTGAGATATCTACCTTTGTGCGTCTGAAAGAGGAAGACAACCGCCTGGTTCGATCTCTAGCGTATGAAGTCATGTTGGGAATTCAGAAACGATATGAAATTGTTTAAAAATTCATGTCCATGAGGCCAGATAACAAAGATGTCATTGACGTATCTGCACCAACATTTTCACTTGAGGTGGATGAGGTGATGAGATATAGGGCTTATGGCGAACGTTTCCATAAAGATATTGGCGACGACAGGAGATAGAGGAGATTACGTAGCTGCAACTGACACTTGCTCGACAAGCAAATCACCAGGATTCACCGTCAACATATTCAGTCGTTTAAGAAAATGTTGGGAGTTTTGGATGAAAGACTCAGCCCGGAAACCAAGTTGACGACCGCGGAAATCTACGTAACAGAATAAGTTTGTCATTTCCAGAGTATTGTAGGTTGTAAGGATTGCGATGTATAGTTGTTCTTATAAATAATAATCCCTAAGAGTTGTTTTTTTTTAATAAATATTCTCACTCGAAGGCGATCAAATCTTTTAAAAGGAAATAATTCATGTTCATCTATAAATGTTGCTTTTACTGCTCCATTAAGAGTCTTTTTATTCGGATAGTTTTGGAGTACGTACAAAGTATAAAAGTAAATGTTTAAAATCATCACTTCGCTAATGGCGTTTTTATAGTTATGAGCGTTAATTTTTAATTTCCGTTTAAGCATTTTTAATTCCTTTTAAGCAGCGAGAAAACTTTAAAGCGTCGTAATGGGACTCATGTTTTAATATCTCGCGTTCGCGTGTTTTTACTTTATTTTCAATTTAATAAAAAGTGTATCTATGTTTTTTTTTTGTATGATGAAAATATCGATACTAAATTTTCTCTTCTCTATCGAACGTAGCGTGTTCAATATATAATACTTGGTAGTAACGAAATTTTAGGATCTTAATAAATTTTCACAGCAATTTGGGGCGTGTTTCCTTTTTTTTGGCGGGCGTTGTCGCTCGTCGTCGAACCAAGGTCATTACGAAAGATGAAAGATAACTTTCGGATACGTCGGTCTTTGTCGTCGCTCAATGTCGCGCCGCTGGGAGTTGAGATCCGATATTAAAAAGTACGTAACAAGCTTTCCTCCTTTTTAATATTTTAGCGTCATCGGTTTCCCCCGGATGACGGATTATGAAAATCTGCCAGCGGGAAATATTTTTTTTTCAGACTGATGCTGTTCATCTTTATCGACAACGCAAAGATCCAATTTCTTCTTTAAGAGGATGTCATGTCGTCGTCGAGATGCCGTGATCGATACGCGTTAGATGTAGGTAGTTATTAGATATGCTCATGAGGTTCTTACGTACGCAGTTATTTGTTTTCTAAGCTTCAAGATGACATGTTTCAAGTTACGATGGTTGCCTGAAAAGTGTCCAGCCTAACACGCAAACTAGTTAAATTAAGTTTTATTTCACTTCAGTGTCAACACAGTCTTCTTGTAAGTCCATACTCTTTTCCCATCAACGCAATTATCAATTTAATTCGTCCAATTAGTAGTTGGTATCTTGTTCTGCAAAATAGGCGGTTGCGAATGGGACGATCTCCTCAATGAACTGAAATCTCTGTCTTCTGAGCGAAAGTTTGAGCCTAAACAATAGAAAAATTTGGTGGCTGATTAGTTCGAACCCCAATTCATGAATTTTTGCCATGGCGATCACTTTGGTGGAACAAAATCTTCTTTTTCTTCAAATGAAATCGTTTTTCAGCAATTTCTGCTTTAAGCTCGTCAAGTAATGATGCCTAGTATGCTCCCGTTATTGGTTTTCCTGTTTCAAAATGGACGATTAACGTAACTCCGTGACTATGCCAAAAAATAGTTGCTATTAATTATCCGACCGATGTTGTTGCCGTTTTCGGAGCCGATTTACCCTTCGCAGTTTACTGCTTTAACCGTGCCTTGACGCTGGTGTATCCAAGTTTGATTTACAGTTATTAATTGATGTAAAAGTTTCGACTTATTTCGCTTAAACTACATCATCAGGGCTTTGGAAATATTTCGAATTCATTTTTGGTCTCAAATTAACAAATGCGTACCCAATCCGCGGTTAGCTTCCTCGTGTTCAAATCTTCAGTCAATATCTGACAAATATTTTCTTTTAAGATGCCCACAGTTTGTGCTATCTTTCTGACCTTATTACGACGGTCGTCTAGTACCGTTTAGTGAACTTTTCCGATGTTATCGGTAGTGGTTTCATTTTTTGGCCAGTATTTTGTATCTAATGATAGAACATAGCTAGACAAAAATTACACTGAGGGACAATTGATTCGCACAATATTTTCCTCAGACTTAGGCCCAAACAGTCTCTGTATCCATATAATAGTTTTAAAGTACAAAATGCCTTTTTAACAACAGAAGGCACATGCTCCTTAAAACGCAACCTCATATTCAAAATTAGTCATAAGTTGTAGTTAGGGATCTGGTGGCAGTAATTTTTAAATGATTTCATCTTCTGGCACAAGTTGGCACACTTCTGGCACTGAATAAAATAAACTTCTAAAAAACTTCGTGTTTCGGCCGTTTTTGGGAATTTATCTTCTGAAGGGCTATAATGGGGAATGAAAGGTATTGTCAGGGTTGCCAATTCTTGATGTTAGAAACATGAATCTTGTTATTTAGGCTTTTGGTTAGAAATAAAATATTTTAGTGTTTTATTTAAAAATATTTAAAATCAACAACATGAAAAATCGTGTACAAGTTCCAAATTAGAAACAACATATTTCATCATTTTGGCTTGGTTTTCCATAGAGAGTAAATTGGGGGCGGACAGGTTCCTAAGTACGATAGTATATTTAACCAGAAGCCTTAGTTCCAAATTTCATGTTCCTAAACTAAAAAGCGAGACTCCCAAATGAATTTCCTACTTTACACCTTTAAGGGCTAAATTTCTAAATATTATTGCGCGTCTACTTACAAAAGGAACGTACTGTCCAAATTTTGTGTTTGTGATTTCAATGGTTTCAGCCCTGCACTGAAGAGTCAGACAATTAGAGCTAATAATAAATGGTGACGAATATTCTAATGTTTTTATAATTCCAGATGAAGAATCCACCACAACCAATAGCGAAGGTGAAAATTTGATAGAAAATTGTACCGTGAAACAAATAAATATTATATTATCCGACGACTCCTTTGGAATTATACCTTTAATCAGAAACCTCCATGTTTGCCGCTTTTTTTATACTTCTCTAGAGAGTCTACTGAAGATAAAAATGTCAAGAAACAGACGCGGAGATGATTTAATAGAGTTTTTCTTCTACTTGTTTGTCCTTATTATTAAAAAAAGTGAGCAATATCGTCTGCCTCCCACACATTTGTAGTCAGTGACTTTAATACAACATATCAAAGAGAGACACGATGATATAACTTACGGCAGTCGTTTTTTTGCAAATTCAAATTCATTAAAAAAAATCAGCCCAATCAGTTCTCATTTGTTCTAAACTACATAAATATGAACTAAATTACATATTATTGTGAACGATGAAATCATATAACAAAATTGCTACCTGTGGCAATAACTATTATGGGCACCGTCGGAGTGGGGTAAATGAACGTTATTAGCTACTGCTTTAATGTCGGCCATAACAGTTGTCCAAAAACTAGTACAGCAGATTTTCCTGGGTTAATAACTGAAAAGTGTTGGGCAGAGTCAACCACAATTGAGGCCAGATCAGAATTAATTGTAAGAAAACCGTCATACATTAATCGAAAAAAAAGAATGGTAGAGTTACATATCATTAGCATACGTAGTATCTTAGACGTCTCGTCATACTAGGTGTATAAATGGTGTATATGAAAGTACCCAGTATGTTGCATTGTGCTTGTTTCTATAACAGCTAAGAGACTAGAAGGATTTGTAGTGTCGAGCGTCTTAGAGTAATCAAGTAGAAGCAATTCTCCTAAAAATATCAGCCGCTGTCTCAGCCAATACTGTGGCAGTTGAACCCTGATCTAAACCCTGTCTACTCGTTTGGTAATATGTCGTTTTTGTCCAGGTAGCGGAGTATTTGTGTTTCAATAACTTTCTCCAAGGTCTTCGACGGCACAGGATCGATATAGGTTTTAAGTCAATATTAAATTAGAAGATAGGGAAAATCATTTGATGTTTGTTCACTCTTCTCCAGTATACCGATTCTAGAAACCATACCACAGTATTTGGTTGAGTTCCTAACTTCACGTTGCATGAATCAAAATTGTTTTCAAGTAAAGGCCAAGTACTATCAGCAATTAGAGGGTAGGGCAATGGGCAACCCTCTATCCCTTTTTACAGCCAACTTACTCGTCAGTAAATTTAAATAACGTGTATTGGAAAGGACACCTCATACTTTCCTGGAATTTGGCACCGTGGACAACATGGCTGCGATTAGTTTCTTAATTAATAGATTAGTTAAACTCCCTTTAAGTATAAGTAGGTACAATAAGGAACATTTATAAAAGATGTAAATTTACAATGGTTGCTCTTCTACAGATGTCGATCGCATGCTTAAGAAACTCATACGAGATATTTGTGAGTCTGCTCTTTGACAGCATATCGAAAGATTTTAGGGGACAAGATATAAACGTATGTTTCAACTCGCGAGGTACACTTAGAAACGTGCTTGGCTAAAGCAGACATTCAGGAAGGAAAAGTCGGGAATTTATAAAATTACATGTTAGTGACTGTGATAAAGCGATAGGCACTAGATTCAACGAGCACATTAAGATTATATGTACTGTAGAATACAATTGTCAAGCGCAGCACAACACATAAACAAAACTGGCCATAATATTAAATTAGAAAACCTGAAATTGATTAAAGACGTAACTTCGCCTGGAAAATCAGATTCTTACGAAGTTATTTACATAAAAAGCACACAAATTTGATGAATAGAAAGAACGGACCATTGTCATACTCCGTCCTGTTTGATTTATTAGGGTAGGGGATACATATGTTTTATCAACCTTTCCGTATTTTTCGGATGTTTTAGTTTTAGAGTGTGTAGGCTAGTAAATAATATTTTTTTCTTGAGAGTAGAGATAAAACAGGCATATTAGAATTAGAGTTTTTTTTCTCGCACCATTCGGTCTACTGTTGAAAATGAGCTATCCCGCATAATTAATTAATACCTTGTGTGGTGTGGAATGTACCGATATTTTAGTGTTGTTTGCGATACAATATGAACTTAGGATAGAGCACCTTTTTCTTCCGTTCATGGACCTTTGCCATTCAAATTTATGGAGTCACGATTATGGTGTTTTCGAGGTGTTTAATAAGGATTTTCGACGAACGGAAAATTTTTACTTTGGAAAATGTGGTTGAACAAAGATGACGTTTGACCTGCCATCTTATTAACAAGTAGATGCAAAATTGGAACTGAACTGGAGATTTCGTTTTAGAGACTATATGACATGACGTTGCCATTCGTTTACATTTTATTTTGCATTTGTAAAAGAGTAAGTTTTAGCGTCGGATATAAAATAGCCGTCCTACTGTAGGCACGTCTACCTAAATTTACTGCCGTTAGTTTTACTATTACAGAAGCGAAAGCGAACCTAAGGATAACTTTTTCAGGGAGAATATTACATATTGAACGAAGAAAAGTCAAAAGTCTTGAATAATGTAATTTCTATTTATCAAAACTTTATACGTCAACACCGGTAAGCAAATGTATTGACAGATGCTTTATTCACATATTAATAAGAATATCTCTGTGATTTTAGGCCAGATCGAGTACAAAATAATATTCCACTGGTAATATTTGTTTAATTAGTTAATTAATTTAATTAATTTAATTAATCAATTACGCTGGTATTCAACCCAATATCTACTTACCAAATTTAATTTCGATATCTCTAGAAACTCCATAGTTATTTACTTGATTCTTCGTATTTGCCCATTACTGTATAAAACGCGCGGAATCCCCTTAGGTTTTCTGGACCTAACATCGTAGAGATTGTCGCTTCTCTGCCGTAAAATAATATGCTAATATCAGTTCTAGTCTCTCGTAAACTTCAAATTGTGAAGTTGTAGGTGACTGAGTCTTAGGTAGAGATGTAACAATACTGGTTTTCCAACAGTCTGGAAAGACGCATTTCAACGGGCAGGTATTAATCAGATGTGTGATAGGTTGACGTATAAATGAGCTGGTAACAAACAACGAAAATTCGCCAGGTATCAGGATGGTAGGGATGTAGAGTACGTTCAGATATGCAACGATTTTTTTATACCGGCGGAAATCCACTTTAAAAGAGCGAAACACCCTTTCGAAAATCGATTAATTTTCTCATTATTCGATAAATTCGCGAACAGTAAGAGTTAGAAGTGGTATTTAAATGTAAGTTACTTGATATTGGAAGTACGTGCGTAGCACGGTAGTGTGGAATATACAGAGTGTTGCACTTAAACGCAACACTTGTGTGCGCATTTTTTTTAGCTGTGGTTGTATTTACTTATCTATTAATAGATAAAACTAAAAATATATTTTGATGATTTACATATCAATGAAAATAGTTAACCACGTAAGTTTAAATATATCTATGTGATAAGATTCTACTTCTATTATTTTGCAAGGGAAGTTAAAAAAAAAACACAAATACTAAGAATGAGGCAATTTAAATACGTTTATTCATTCAAATCATGGTTTCCTTTTTCTCACATTACAAAGGCGAAAGGGTATTGCTTTCCATGTCGGCACACTTCATTAAGTGAGTTGATAAAATCCACAGTTGCAACACTTTTTACATTGAGAATATTATTAGAATTATCTTGATTATAATCAATCGGAATGGTGATCAAGATTTAAAGGAGCCCGTTCAGTTATCTCTAACTCTCACCGTTCGAGAATTATATTGAAAAAGATTAAAATTAATCAATTTTCGGAGGGGTGTTTCATCCCTTCAAAGCGAATTTCCGCCGATAAAATAATATCTTTTACGTACCTAAATATACGTTAAATTAATTATTTGCTTAATACTTAAAGTATCCCAGATATTATGAAATATGAGACAATTTAAAATTTTAAAATATCCGACGTTGTTAACATTAAATGCATGGTCACCAATTATAAAGGAAACATTTAACTATTATTATTCTAGTGGAATAATTAGTCGCCGACCGCAGAAACTTTCCTAACAATCTCAATTTATACGGACGTTCCCATTCTCTGGGCTGGAAATTTATATTCTCCCGGATAATAATCATAAAATACGGTAACTTTTGAACCATTAGCAGTGCAAGTTTCGGAAGTTTCAGCAGTCAATTTCAGCGGTGCATCATTTGCATTTTACTACGAGACCAGGTTGAATACAGGAGGAAAAAATCAATTATAACGTCTACTATTAATATTGCAGTAAAGTTTTCTTGTTAAGATATTAAACGCTAAATGAAGAATTTAGGTAGAGATAGGTTATTAATTACAAAATATTTTGGAGCAGTAGCAAAATTAGTATCTTCGCAAAGTTTAAAATTTCTGTATCGCATTCAAACTTATAGTAATAATAATAATTTATTTTTCAGTAGCTGTAACAATAACAGTACATACTTAGGCAATTTGTTAATAATACAGCTACGGAAAAATATTATAGAGTTGATATTGTCGAGTACTAATGTTGCACGACTAGCATCCGAATAAATTTTTCGTAAACACTCTACAGCGTGTCTGACAACTACGACTGAACTTTCAAATGAAGAAAGTGTAAAACTTAATTTGTTTACGATTTTTATTTGTCAATAAAATTGTTATTACAAAAATACAAAAACATGTGTCACACTCTTTACGCATCTAAGACTGATTCAAAATATTTAGAAAAATGTGCATTATAGCACAATGTCCTTATAAAACAATATCCATCGATGGACCTATGTATGTATGGTGTAAGAACTTTGGTGCCTTTAAGACAAGTTGCCCTAGAATCAGGGTTATAAAAATGACTAATGAACAGAATACTTCTTAAACGTAAGTTTTCCATGGTCCAGAAAGAAATTGATTTTCCAAGAAGAGTGAGTTCTTGTGAATTTATTTTAATATGATTTCAAAAGAACGAATTACTTTTGGACAACAATATAATGCTTTGAAGCCAAATTTACAGCACTCGTTTCATTGAGCTTTGTAGGCGGTTGCTGCATGTAACCGGGCGCTGACTGAGGGTAGACTGGAAACTGGCCACCAAATCTACTTTAACTCTACTCACATCTCGTCTCGCAATCCTCACTATTATCCGTGAGCCTATCGAATCTTCCTATAGAAACATCCCAATAAATTAAATCGCGATGGCTGCCCTTTACATTATTAAACCTCCTAAAAACCGTCACGGATCATGGATCTATTCCATTGACCGGTAACAAGCCTACATAAACTCCTCCAAAACGAAAAATCCCAGTCAGTGTGCAGTAACAGCTCTGAAAATGTCTTATAAGAGTTAGGATGAAACGTCGTCAAAGGCTACGATAACTAGGCGAGGTACAGAAAAAGAACTACAAGAAAAAAACTAAAAGTAAATTAACCAAACATCAAATATGTCTATAAATAGAAATTATAACTAAGGACTAAAAAGAATCTATTCAAAGACAGTCCATATGCTGTTATAGAATTTTTGGCGGCAAGTATGTGCCAATCAACGGAAATTTGTGCTGTATCTCGTCACTAGTTCTTCTTATATAACAATAATTTAACAGTTCAATTTTTTTTGAAAATGTATGTTGATTTATGTCTGAGTAGACGGTGCTTATGTGGTCTGCATATGCATTTTGGAAATCGATATCAAATATGTCATTTGCGTAAGTGATACGCATTTTCACCAAAACAACAACAGCTTGGTTTATATTCTATCCAAGCCCTAGTTTCCCCAAATCCACGACCTCACATTTTTCTTCGCGCTCCAATATTAATATTCCTACCAGCATACCAAAGAAAGGAAGTTCAATCGATTTTTAATAACTTTACGAGAGCAAGAGAAAGTAGAAGTAGGCGTTCCTGTTTTGTATTCTTATGCGTTCGTCTTGTTTTGACACAGTTTGGTAAATTTTCTCCTCGTTAAATCCCCGCAGGTACAAATTTGTGGGGTTAAACTCGACAGCTCTAAAAACATCTCTCGGATGTTGCCGGCGGCAAAAGCGGGAGTAGCGGCATCCGCCGGACCAATGCGTTAGCCGCTCCATGTAAGGATCTTTTTTTTAAAGGGCTCGGGTTTTTTTTCAAGTAAAAAACCTTTTCAGAATATGCGACGCGTTGTGAGTATTAGCACGTGTACACTGTCGCTCATAAGTACGATCAAACTCGAAAATGCAAGAAAGTCGTACAATAACACAAGTGAATTCGTATATTCATATGTTATTTCTAGTAGGGATAATATTGGATTATTTAACTTGTTTTGTCATATTCAATAACTTGAGTACAATTTAATTATTCTATGTCTTTAGCATTGTTTCTATTTCGGCGTTCTATAATTTTCTTGGTCTTTAGCTGGTCTACTATCGCTCATTCGATTCAAGTGTCTAAACTATTTTAACTGTTTGCTATTACTTCTATGATTGGTTCTACATTCATACATTACATGGTTGTTAAAATATTAACATTATTTCCGATCTTATTTCTTCGGTTTTTTCGCCGTTTTTCGTTGTTAAGATGCAGCTCTTGCTTCCGTAGATTAAAACGGCTCCGAAAACTGTTCACCCGTTACTTGAATTCGTTCCGATCTTATTTTTTTGTTTTTTTTTTTTTTGCTGTGTTAAGACGTAGCTCTCGCTTCCGTAGATTAAAACGGGTCCGAAAACTGTTACTTGAATTCATTCGAACAACCCCAATTGCTATAAGTTCAAACACAATTCAAATAGGATCATACCTGAGGGTTAAATTTGAATTAATTTTCCGATTTCACATAACTGTCTTCATTCAGTCAATCAGAAAATAGGACGCCGTTTCGTAAAATTTTGTTCAAAATTTTCAACGGACGCCACTTATACCTCATCGAACTCTAAAATTTATAAATTTACCGAGGCGTAAGGTTATTTAACCAAGTAGTACCTATTTTATAAAATTTCCCAAATTACTTACTTCCAACTTTACGAGGATTTTCTTTCAAGTAATCCTGATTCTAGAGGATAAACGTCCCGATCAGATTCCTCATCTAGTCCTCCCATGCCGTTCAGACAATCGCTGACTTTCGATATGACTGGACATCATCCCCTAATTTTAAGGTTAGTTACACAGGTGAACTAATAAAATCATAAATAAAAAAGGTTATGAGTTTTATCTCTTTTGCATTTACCTGATTTCCATATTTATTTGTGTTTAATATATTACTTTTGTTTATATGTTGTATCACTTTTATCACATCAAAATAAATCGATTTTAAAAGCTCACGATCACAATACACGTTCAATTTTAAGAGGGCTGTGTATAATTAAAATCGTTTAAAGGTTGCCCTATAACTATTGTTTGTTATCCGTTATTTTATTTATTTATTACGATAAAGTTTTATATTGGTTTCTTTTAAAAATAAGTTTGCCGTACGCAAAAAGCTAGCTGACGAAGACAGGAAGCCATGAGAAACATTTATCATTTAAAAATCCCGAAGAATTCATTGCTCTACCTAAAAATTTATTAACAAGCTCACATCATCATTAAGCATTACACTATATTACCTTTATGATATCCAATGCGTACAGAAGTGTTCTTAATGGGATATTCCTATTATCTCTTTTTGACATAGCATGTATTGCTTTCATTGAGATTCTGAGAACATCTGCTCTGTTTACAGATAACTCCAGTGGTTTAGATTTTCACATACCTTTTTTTGCGGTACTCTATCAAATGCTTTCTCTAGATCTTTCTGAAACCACTCTGCTATTCTTGCATTGTTTTCCCATTATCCATATTCCCTAGTATCTCAGCTAATATGCGAATCGCTTCTTTGTTAGCGCCTTTATACTGCAGATATCTAAGTTCTTTAACATTTCCGGCGTGCCATCTGATTTTCGTTTCTTGATATTAATAACATAAGAGAGGAAACAATTTCATGATTCCGTATAGTAGCATCTTTTTCTTCTTGGTGTATGTAATTACAACTTCTTCTATTAGGTGATTCCTTGCTTTCCATTTTGTAATATTCATTACCTATCACTAGGTTCTATTAAAAATTGTATTGCTTGCAATTATTCGGCGTTTTTTACTATAATTTTGTACTTAAAAATACTTATTAATTACCCAGTTCACAATAAACATTTTCTCATTTCAACTAGCTCGTTTTTCTCTATTGATTTAGATTTTATTGCGTTCTAGGTGATTCAATCTTACGAGCGGTAGTGTATGTGCTTGTGCATGCATTCATCATGTTGAGATTTTTCGTGCTGAAAGTTCCGAACATTTCCGAGGTAAATAAAGAAAAATAAGTCGTTTCAACGTATGTTATATGAGGGTCCGTGTATGCGGTACAAGCAGAACGCTCTTCGGCGAAACTTATCTTCAGCATTTCGCTTTTGTGAATGAAAAATATGGATAATTTTTTTGATGGACCGCTTTAACTAAAGGAGGATTCTCGAGACGAGGGTTTCTCTCATCAATCCCGGCTTTTCTGGAGGATTTTGTAATAATTTGCGAATCACAAGGCTCCGGCGAAAGAATGTATTACAAGATACAGAGTAATTTGTTGTATAATAGATTTTAAACTCGAAAAAAAGTATGATTTTACGACTCTTCGTTTATGTGACATTGTGTTACATTTTAGTGGTGTAAAGTTTCCTATGATGTCTGTTATTTGAAAATAATAATAATAAATAAAAGAATAAGTTGTTTTCGCATCTATAGTCATATTCATAGCTAGTCAGCGGCGGGACTCCGTAGAAGCGATACACCTGTAGCGATCGATACGATAGCGACACGAAGGAATTAGGTCGGGGAATCTAGGTGACCAAAGTCAAGCTCTTTTAGGGTTGATCCATCGATCTTAAAAGATTTCCCGATGTACGTCAATTGATGGGCCCTATCAATTTGAAACCAACACAGACGACCCATGTTGTGCCGTAGATTGTTTACAAATATGAAAACCGCTTGCCCTAATATTTGTAAGCATTTTGCGCTTATTAGGTTTTTATCATGGATTTCATAGGTAACCTTATTGTCCATGACCAATGCGAATATAATGGAACTAAAAGTATCCTGAAGATTTCTTTCTCGTAGGACTTGTGAATTTTGTTTTGCCCGATAATGAGAACATTTTTCTATTTACAATTCCGCCGCCACTGAATATCGATTATCTTGAACCTTAACTAACATGAATTCACAAAGTTCAACTCTTCTAGAATGTTCGGATGGATGAAAGGCCTAGACTTTTAGGAAAACACCCCAAAACATTTATTTGGTTACCTTCTTCTCTTGTGACAGGTTTTAATATAGGGTGTTCTTACAATTAATTCCAAAACGAACGGATACGTCTGAATTTAGATTTACTCATTTGCGGTAAATGTGGATATCTCTCGCTGAAAAGGCGACATCTTCCTTCTAATATCTAGTGACATTTTGCATGAATATAAAATAAACTTAAAATATCTGTATTGGAGTAAATATCTAATTCTTCTGTCATATCCTCGATTATTTGAGAACTAAAAAGTAGATTTTCTAATTGACAAAAATAATTGCTTATAACTCTTAAACTATACAAGACAGGTACAGGGACACCTAATGTACACTGATGATGATTGCTTTTTTGCTCACGATAATGTATTCACATGCGTCCCATTAAGAAAGAATCGATTCCCATGAGTTGAATATCCACAAATTGGGGTTTAAATTTTGAACGCCCAGTATGTGATAAACTAAATTTTGTCATGGAAAGTATTAAGTTTCCATGGTCTTCGGTATAGATATGACATAAATTCATTCAATAGTATATTTTAGAAAGAACATTGTAAAAAAAGAAGAAGGAAACACGGTTGATTTTAGTGACAGGAAACCTTATTACAAATCACTTCGTACTAATTCATGGAATTCATTAAAAATACTAAAGTTGCTGACGACTTCCAGTATAACCGGAATTAACACGAGTCCAAAAATAATTTATTACAGCAGAGCGGATGCCCTTATTGTCTGCTACAAACTGCGAAAACTTTTAACGAGCGGATTGCATGGAAAATCCTAAATACAGATATTTTATGCTAAGGTTTTTGTGTGATGTCGTATGAATATAGATTAGCATAGGTCAGGGGTTGGTCCTGAGTGGTTGTACTAAGTATGCTAGTAAATTCAGATAGAGAACAATGAATGAAATTTAATAGGTATTGGTATTACAAAACGAGAAACTCAATACTAAAACACGCCGATTATTTGCCGGAGGATATCACAAATGCTGGATAAGTGAGATGACAAAATAAGTCCAAATGTAGACACACAACTGCTAACGTAAAATGAAAACAGGCCATTATTCAATGTTATCTTAATTAATACCTGTGTATGATTTGTTTACATTGTATATTTCGACGACGATCGCAAAGGCTAGCGTGATTCGAGGGAGGTATTCGCTAAAAAAAACGTAAGCGACGACACGGTAGACGTTCTGACCGCAACTGTAGCAGTCAAAGTGTCGTAATCTATATAATTCACCGTATTTTAATATATTTAATCGTTAAAATCAATGTGTTATCATTTATAAAGAAGACAACCTAGACATCCTAGACAACAAAATAAAAAAGCCTACATGTATACATTTTTGAATTTAAGAAAAAAATTTGAATATAGCAGCTTTTAATAAGAGGCAACTTTCCTCTTAAACTGCACTTTGCTTCCTCGGGCCACGCATTGTAAAGTTTGCACCCTATGTTGTAGAAACACTTGTTATATTTTGAAGTGTGATGTTTGTCGGGTTATAATATAATATACGCCTGCTACGCGTCATTTTCATGGAAAAATTGGTCGATTTTGTAATAATAGGTGATAAAAGAAGTCGAAGCTACTGAGAACGACCTCACAGTTGCCAAAGGGTTTTCGAAGTTGAGCTAGTTGGATGTTAAAAATTATTACAATAAGCGCTACAAAAACGAAGCGAGCTATTAGTAAAACATGCAGATAACTTGCAGCCGATTGTCTGAACAATGAGAACTATGCAACTAACTACAACGTCCAGGAATCAATTTCATTTACTGTTTAGGGAAGATTTCGTAAGAAGGAACGACTATGTTTTTAGTTAAGTAAGTCGTAAACAATTGTCGCACTTGTCTTCTTATCAAGGTTATCATCATCGATCCATATCCAGAGTATCTAAATTCGTTTTAGATACTGTGTCTATTGTAAGTGACCGTGATTTATATAACGGCAACAAAGGAGGGAGGAGACGTCAGGACAGGCTATGCTTTTTAGTTCGAGTCGTTTGTGAGAAACAACGAATTTGGATAAGCGGACCAAATTCAAGTGTTGTAGTGTGTAGTTTATTTCAGGATCAAGAGCTGGTTTCCATTTACTATTGCCACGAGAAAACTCACACCAGAGCATGTAACCCCTAGTATATTTCTGAAATTGTCTACTATTTGTCAGTGCGACGATTATCGAAATTACACTAAGATACGCCTAAAATTGTTGTGAAGATTGTTGCAGGGTTAATTTAACATTAAAATGGATGTTTTAAGATGTGAGGGAAATGAATAGAAGAGAAGTTATTATTCCGCTCTACTGTCATTGACTGGATTTATAACTCCCTCGCTCCCTAGATAATAGTAGATAAAAAGAGCTGGAACTTTTGAAAACAAGCTCACAGTCGCCAGATGGATATTGATTTTAAACGTGTGGAGAGGGTTGCCAGCTGTCTTCTGCAATTTCAGGAATCAAAAAACTCCAAAGTAGGCGAATTTACCAACAAATAGCCCAAATGTAGACAAATTTGGGCATGCATGAGTTGGATTTTCAATACAAAATGCTGCATAATTGTCGACAATTGCATGGAGGCAAAACAGAATGATGTTATACCACTAAATTATCATAAGTGATGTAATATCTTTGAAAGCATTTCCCGTTCCTTGCTATACTTATTTGTATATTTAGCAAATCTTCCACTTGCTTTTAGAGACATGATTTCTAACATTCCACTTTAACCACAGCATGGGGAGAATACAGTAATGCCGCTCGCCCGTTTTCAGTTAACCAATTTTTCTAAACGACTCTAGTAGTCTTCCATTGGTTTAGAATGAGTAGCAACGGCATTTCAGGACTATCAAAATTGGCTAACAGATTTCTTTCTCTCATTATGCGTGGTGTACATGTGGCGGTAATGACAGCTAACATACATATAAATACCCGAGAAAAATGGTTAATATTTAGTTGGATATTTTGTATGATAATATAATATAATTCGTTTGTTAATTTACTTAATTGAAACCTTAAAAAAAAGAAAATTGTAAAGATTGAATAGGTTTGTTCGTTGTTCACGACACACTGTATGTACAAAAGAAATTAATGGCAAGTATCTATAAGCATTGTAGATACGTTTTCATACACAAAATATGCAGAGATAAGAATGCAGACCTAGTAAATTTCCTTGAAGTCCCTAAATAAGCTACGAAATTTATAAACAAAGTGAAAGTAAACGTCCGGAATAAATTTCAATTGTGTATCGTTTTTTCACAAAGGAGGAATCCTTTCACAAGAGGACGAGCTACAGGTATACCTGACCTTCTTTTCGATCATATAACATTTTTTTCTACATTAAACGTTCCATTCTTCTTTGTTATTCGTATCCAAAAAAAACCGTATCCGAAAATAAAACGAAGAATTTTAGTCATCTCTTCTACTCGCGCGAAACGGAAGAATCCGCGATTTGGCAGGCAATTTCTATACAAAACATTTCACAACCGTCCAAACGTAAATCGCGGTGTCATGGAAAAAAATAGAATATCGAAAATACCGACGGCGACGTCGACCCTTGACGACGAAGCAAACATGCATCAAACGATCGATGGTTTCGACTAGAATTGCTTGTCAGGCTTGTAAATTGGAAACAAAAAAAAATACGTTGAGATTTAAGTCTATTTTTTCGATGTTTCCTGTTTTGCCATGGGGAATTTTTATTTTCTGAAATTGCGTACCGATAAATTGGAGAATATCGGTAGAACTCGATGCAATTTAGTTCGAAGGAAATGAAAGAAACAAAGTTGCTAAATTTGGCTTTGTTATATGAGAATTACTAAGCAAAGTGTTTGGTTCCGATAGATTTGTCTTCATAGAACTTAAATGGTCAGTTGGCTATCAAATAAGACCTTCAGATTTAATTCAACGTGCTGAAACACACGATTTGAATGGTTAATGTACTAAAAATAATTATTAATGTAATAGGTGGTATGAATAAACCAATTCATCTTAAATGACTATAAAACTTCTCATAACTTATTAAGTAATGTAAAAAGGGATTAAAATTAAAATAATATCTCACCAAAATAGTTACATTCGGCTTCGCCGAAATATGTATATACGATCTACCGCATGTTTTCATCCATTTCACTCATTTGTATCTGTTTTAAAAATGTAATTCTACTTCAACGCTGACATTACTTTATTATTATATTATAACGGAGTGGTACAAAACCAAAGTGTGTAGAATATATTCGAGGAAGGAGTTGTAGTAGACCAAAGTGACAATCTACTAACAATAAGTCTAGGTGCGTTCATGTTCATGAAACTTCCCTCGCATATACGGTCTATACATTATAGCTAGTACTAGAATAGTCGACATTTAATAAAACTTAATTATTTTTCCAACTATTCTTCCGGGAGCTTTGCTGAAGTTAATTCTTTATAATATTTCTCTCTTTCAATATTGCCTTCGCGAATATTAATATCTTCATTTATAACAAGGTAATTGGAAAAGTTAGTTAGGAAAAAAGTAAGTTACATTCAGCTATTGAACAAAGTTTCGTATAATAGGAAAAGAAAAAATACTAAGAAGCAATTCAGGCGGCACCAAAGTAGATGTTATTGTATATCTTTTAGAGAAATAGGAACTACATATTTGACACCTACATTTTGTTGAAATTGTATTTCAATTTAAAATGAGAAATGGTAATACTTGGATATCGGGTTTTGGTCTTATTTTCAAATTTTTACCTATAAAAAAAACACCTACAATAAACATAAAATATTATTATATGTTATGTTATATATTAACATTTTCCTTTTACGTTATGATCCTACTTTATTTACCAGTTTATTATGGTTCTTGTGATTGTGATAAATAATTGTATTAACTACTGTGTAATTCTAGAATTGAAACTAAAATCAAATTAATTAGTAATTATAAATGAAATTGCCTTTTACTGTAGTTTTACGTAATAGTTTCATTCTATTGATAAGGCTCAGGCTTTGATAAACGTTCACTGTCAATTGTACAACATGATCTTTTCAGTTTGGAAAGCTGCAAATTATGTAATGAATTACTGAAACAAAAAATATAATAAATAAATACACAAGTAAATAAATAACTAACTAAATAAAAAAGAAACATATACAAATATATATTTTAAAATAATGAAGAATTATCTTTGACAGGATTAGAAGAGAAGACATATGGAGGATACTAAGAAATAAAAAAACATCACAAAAAATTACGTAAGAAAAAGACAAGACAAATTTTAAATGTTTGAAGCAACCCTAGCAACCCGTTCTAATATGAAGCAATAACAGAAGGGAAAAAATTCGATGAAAGTTTATAAAATTGGGCACTGGAAGATAGACTTATGTGAACTTAATAGTAACATACAGATCCAGAAAAGGGTTTTGGAAAAAAAAACAACATGAAAATCAACAAAGAAAAGACAAAAACTATAACAATAGGAAAGATACGGCAACAAAACGTGATAAAAATAGTTGAAGAGGAATTAGAATAAGTATGGGAGCTTGAATGAGGAAATAACAGAACGAGTAAAAACTGGAGGAAAAGATACGGTTCTGGGAAAGAAGAAATTTTCAAAAGACATTAAAGTTCAAATATTCAAAAAAGTATTAACATTTGAAGTAGAAATCTGGAAAATGACGGAAAGAAGACGAGTAAAAAAGAAAGAAAAAAAGAGATAGAATTAAGAATATAACTATCAGAAGTAATCTAGAAGTAAAATCCATAGTAGAAGTCATAGAAGAAGAGCAAATAAGATGGTACGGTCAGGTGAAAAGAACACAAGATAGTGGAATAGTAAGACGAGTTTTAGAAGAATAAATAAGTGAGAAACAAGAGAAAGACCTAATAGAAACGGAAGAAGGCGGGGTGTACACAGCAGATCTCACAGGACAGGAAGAGATACAGGGAAGTATGTAAGAAGAACATAAACCAACAGCGCAACTCCACAATGCGTTACACGCGTTAATAAAGCGCTATGGGCTTTATCGTGTGGTTATGTTTTGCGCTGCTTGCGTAAGAGGACCCCGAGAAGCTTTCACAATTTATACCTAGCCCAGATGTCGGTGTGGAGGAGAAAACATGCTAAAAATAGTTGTTAAAATAAATTTATAGATACGGTTTAGTTGGTTGTTTCATTACATGATATTCCGTTGCAATGTCGTTTCTTTTGTCTCTTAGTTTATCAAAGTCAGATAATAAAAGACCGATGGCTTGTTTATTTTTAGACGAAAAGACTTTATTTTAACAAGTTCAAACTAAAACTTTTTCCTAATCGTTACGCTACATCAATATCCATCGTCAACGATATCGAATATAAGTCTATTTCGCCGATCATTAAGACAATTTCACCACCTCGCGGAAGTCGATTTGCATCTGTCGCTTTTAATTAAGGAGATGCGCCAGTTTTTTACCGCTTCCTATCGAATTTTAATTAATATTCGTCGCCGGAATATCGATATCCTTTTAACTTTATTAATTCGACACCTGAGTTCAACGCAGTATCTAAATGGATTTTAGAGAAATCGGCGACCGATATAAAAGCAGATCTCGCGTTCGTTTAGACATTTATGGAGTGACAGCAGCATTTCAATGAGCAGTATGCGAATGCCTGTCAAGTTTTTACTAGATACTGGTCGGAGATACTTATATGTTCTCTGTGATAAATTCGTTTTAGTGAGGACTTGAAGAAGACGAAATTTATTATTACTATTGAATAAGATGAAGAAAATGAAATTTTAGAAGCTTACAGTCTTCAACACCAGTGTCTGGAATGGGATAAAAGTTTTTAATATCCTGTCGCATATGTATAGTACGACATATGGGAATACCGGAAACTATCGCTGGGGTCGCTGACAGGGGATGATCTCGAACCCGAAAATTTAAAAAGTTATGAAACTTTGGTTGCTTTTTTTATAGTAGTTCTACATACATAACCTTATCGAATTACGATCTCTCATTCATAATCAACTTTTTGCTCCAAAATATCACGACATCTTTGCTCATGTTTGGTACAGCTTTGCTTTCACACAATATTTAGTGCATCTTCCTCTTGTTCCATTTGTGATAAATTCTTGTGTTTTAAACGATTTTTTGAGGAGTTTCGTCATCATGCAGAGTGGCTATTATATTTTTTCATATAGAGGGTGAACCAGAAACACCTGATGATTTTTACATAAAAGATACCCCAGGAGAAAGTGTAAAGATTTGTTTATTCGCAAAGATACATTGTAATTGTTAGGGAGAATTAATGTGTATCACAGTTTCTTGAAAATAACATTTGGTAAGTGTCTGCCATGCCGAATAACACACTTCCGTAGTCTGTCCGGAAAAGATAACATAACTCTCTGCAACATATCTTTGTGGATGCATCTCCTGAATGCACTCACGAACGCGATCTTTTAACTCGTTGATAGTGGCTGGGCGTTGCTCATAAACCTTCTGTTGCAAATAACTCCACAAAAAATAATCTGGTGCTGTCAGATCGGGCGACCGAGCAGGCCAATTGACGTCCCCAAACCGAGAAATGACTCTGCCCGGAAACATTTCTCTTTCCACTCCCATGGAAACATGTGCAGTGTGAGCCGTTGCTCCATCTTGTTGGAACCATATGTCACGACGACCATTCACTTCATGATACAGGAATGTTTGCAACATGGCTGTGTAGCGCTCAGAATTTACTGTTACAGTACGGCCTTCATGTTAAAAAAAATACGGACCGATAATGCGCTCAGAAGAAACAGCGCACCATACTGTCACTTTTTCGCTATGCATAGTACGCTCCATCAATTCATACGGGTTGTCTGGACCCCAGAAACGACAGTTCTGTCTGTTTACATACCCGGACACTTGAAAATGGACCTCATCTGACATCAGTAAGACTCTGTCTTTATAAACTCTTCTACCACCGCAATGCGGTGTTGCACGGACTAGCGCTCCATATCAACTAAACTGCGCAGGAGAGAGACCGTAACGACGTACAGTATTGTACTGGCGCGTGATGACCGTTCGACGAATAACCATTGAAAAACCGTCAGGTGTTTCTGGCGCACCCTGTACAAAATTATTGTCTTAAAACTTTTGCAATCTTATTATTAGCGAGTTATATGCCGAAAACTTTCCAAATTTCAAAAATTCAGTTCACCCACTCAGAGTGAATATTAGCAGAAAAATAAAATTGCGTTATACGTACCTACAGCGTGACCTATTTCAAACGGAAGCATCCCTGTGAAACCTATATTTTGCATTAAAAATATTTTTTTGGATCAAAAAATCTACTTTCGTCTATTAGTTTTCGAGTTCGAAAATAGCAAACATTTATTAGTGATATGTCCTAGAATGATTTAAATATGTTTCTTAACAAACAAGTTATGAGAGAATCATTTTTTAAACCTTACCGTGCATTATTGTCCAGTGTAAATCAACATTTATAAAAAAAAAACAACTAAAAGCTAACTAAAATTGTTACTAAATGTCATAAAATTGCAAGTCCTCCTGTCATCCACACAATCGATATAATTTTAGAATTCCAAAGGGATGGAAGAGCTATTTGTAAAATGCATGATGCGAATTGTGCTGTAGCTTATTGTTAGTTGCGCCTTAGCATGTCTACGAAAAATCTTTATAAGGTAATGGCGTGCTCGGAATGGGTGTGTCGCATTCCACATTCGAACTACCTTGAACACAATAGCTCTTGTTCTCCTTTACACCAATTCCATACAAAAAGAAAAATACCGAGTACAATTCGCTCCTATTTATCCTTCTTTTCGACATTCATTAAGATCCTCAAAAGAAAAATACTTACGATATTCGGGTCACGTTCTCCGACGCTTGGATAAAAGAAAATAATATCCCCACACGACGCACAACAAAAGTATCGAAATAATATCATATCATTCCCGTCTTAGATAGCGACGCAAGATTGCCTACCGGTAACGTGCGCGATCTGGCTTTGAGAAAATGGGGAACCTTCTCGAAGAAACATGCCGTCAAAATGATGGAACATCGAACACCGAAAATCACTTTATGAAATTGCAATGAATAAATGCAAGATTTCGGTGGGTTAGATAGCGTACGCTGCTGTTTGGAATTCCGGTTATTTACCCCTCCGTTTGACGAGCATATACGGTTATAGAACAGCCTTCTTTCTTTTTTCTTACTTTTCGTTACTTCCGTTGCTGAAAAGATAAAATTGTTTGAAGTATAATACGGGGACGTGGTAAAGTGTATTGCATGATACATTTGCTATATCAATATATAAGAGGAAATTGAAAAGTCAATTTGTTGTATAGGAATTGGCTTGAGAGCGAAATACATTTTTTTTTATACATAAGTAGTACAATATGATCACAAAATAACGTAATCAAGAGGACCATGTTTTTTTTTTAATTATTTTTCGTTGGTTACAACAATATATAACAGTTGAATCTTCCTTAAATCAAATCTAAATTACGTTTGACACCTGACAAGTTTCTGTCTTAAGCCTAAATGGCTAATGTAGCAATCTAAGCTAATAATAATAAAGTTAGCAGAATAAAAATTTAATTTCTAGTAAAAGTAAAAGAATTTAACAATTATAGTAAATGTTGAAAGTGATCTCCTTCGGCTTTAATACAAATCCTGGTCGTTTCATGTTGTTAGATACGTTGACGAGGTATTGAGATGTTGTCGTGTCAAACATTTTGAATTGTTTCTGTAAGTTATTGTAGTGCGCGTGGTGTATTTTCAAAACTGTACTTTTTAAATATTGAAAAATAAGATATTCTAAAAGGCCAGGAACAGAGATGTGCATTTTGAAGAAAATGTCGGTCCGATCCGATTTGTTTGTTAGCACGGTAAGGGCTCGCTACATTTGTGTTTCATCGTTTCCAAACGGTTTTCCTTCTTTAGGAAAACGCTGTTCTATATTAATGAATTAGTTTATCTCCTGTGCCAATATCGGTAATGAATTGTTACAGCGAATACTGGCGAACATGCATTAATTAAATTAATATAATAAGCATGTTACCCGTTCTGACATCTCTATGGAGGCGAAAAGTATTTTTGGTAGATGTTGAAAACAGTAAGAATGTTACTTGATTCAATTGAAATTGCACACTTTGGATGAGAATTAGATAACAAAATGAGAATGGATAAACAAGTTTCGACAACAAGACTTATTTGAACATTTTTCAATAATTTAAAAAAGTTTCAATAAAATACGAAACTATTTATTGAATTTATTTTCGAATAAGAAGAAAAATACTGCAAATATCATTAAAATAAATTTATTTCCATATTCTACATACTTTCACATACCTTTCTACATAATTTCTATTATTGTTCAAGCATTTGTCATATCGTTCAACAAGTTTTAGAATTCCGATGTCAAAGAAATCTGCCGCCTGTGAAGAAGCCCAATCCATGATTGCAGTTTTCAGTTTTTCGTCATCGTCGAACTGTTGTCAAGTGAAAATCACTGGGTGCAAGGCCTACACTGTAAGGTGGATGATCCAGTTGTTCCCATCCAAAAAACTTCATTAGACTTTGTGTTTGTGCAGAAACATGTGGTTTTGCATTGTTATTGAACAACATCACATTGGAAGACGGGCTTGTTTTGCACGGTACGTTACAGCTCTCTCAAAGTCTCACAATACGCATTAGAATTGATTATTGTGCGCCGCGACAAATTCCTTTTCTGTCCAATGCACAGTTGCTATAAATTTTCGTGCTGAATGTGTCTGTTTGGCTTTCACTTTGATTGACGACGATGTGAGGAGTTATGTTAGAAAACCAAGTCCCATTTCTTGTAACGATGTGGTCCAAAAATTCATCTACTTTCTGATCGTATAGAGTCAAAAACCCAATATTTATGTTTCGTGATCGTCAGATATATTGGAACCCAGCAACAATACAATTTTCAGTTTCTCCGAAACAATGGTGTACAAATCTGACCTTGAAGCGTGTAGAAAATCAATCGATAATTTTGAAATTGTGAATCGTCGGTAGACTCGAATTTTGTTCTCCACATCACGAACCAAATCTTTAGAAATTAGGGAAGGTCGGTCAGGGAGTGGTTTATCATGCACACTAATCCTTGTTCGTCCTTGAACATTCTCACCTATTTTCGAACTTTAATATCACATTATTACCACCGTAAACTTCACAAATCTGACGGTGAATTTCCGCTGCTGTCAAGTTTATTGTGCCCAAGAATCGAATTACAGATTGTATCTCGCAGTCGGTGGGCGACTCGATATGCTCAGCACACAAATATACGACACTGCTGTAAATAGCGTTCAAACGCCCGCAGAGCATTTTGGGAGCAAATGCGCATGAGAACTGATCGTGCGATCGTGCATCATTTTCACTCTCATTCAAAAACGGACTTTACTTAAAAAATATCCCTCGTAATTTCAAAAACTCAAGAATTCAAAAGATTAAATACATTTTTAAGTAAATAAACTCCAAAGATTTGTCAAGAAGAAATACAACTTTTAAATTCAATGAAATACTGTAAACTCTTTTTCACCAAAAATTGTATAATTTTTTTTTAATTTCTTTTCGCAAAATTTAGTGAGATCCTACACATTATATATATTACATTACATTTTTTTTTAAATGTTATCTCTAAGAAGTTTAACTTATAATTTAGGTTTCGTTACAATATGTATCTTGAATGGGTCTCCGTTATTTTGTGTAATGCTAACAGATAATTATATACCTATAAATAACGCTATATAATATGGTTCATTAAGATGAAAGACTCATTTATTAAACAAATTCGGCCGCCTAAACGGGCTTGACGGACTAAGCGGGCCACCTGTATCATTATAAAGAAGCCTGGCTTCGCCCATATCTGGACAAAATTTTAGCGAAATTGTAATCTGCTCTCTCTTAGAATTTTAAGCCAATGATTTCGCGGCAGCAGCGGTGCACCTGTAACAAATATGCAACATGTGTTACAGATTACAAAGAAGATTTCCACAGGACGACCGAGAGAAGATATTCAAAATAGTTTTATTTACAAACAGATTTACGACGCCGAAGGCCTCGATATGCAAACCGCAAAAGGATTTTGAGTCTGGTTAGGTCAATTTCAATAAATCCTAGTTGTCGCAATGTACAAATATACGTAGAGTTCACTATTTGTGGGTATATTTCGACGCAAGCAAATACATCTTCTACATGCTTACGTCTTCCTCGAATATCCAATTGGTTTACTACAACAGGCTGCGTAATATTCGGCGGGCTCAAGAAATATTTATTAACTGAGGTGCAAATGAAGGTCTTACATCTCACACACTTTGTTTAATATGATATATAATTTTTGGAGTGAGCTTGATAAGGTGAGCAGATCTAACGGGCCGAGCGGTCTTGACGGACCAAGCGGTCAGCCCGTCTCATTATAAAAAGGCCCGGCCCTGCTTGCACCTGAAATATTTCGGTCCAGTCCCGTCGCATCTTTAGTTGCAATAAGTTATTACGATATCTTTCTGCGTTTACTGTTTCATGAAAAAACAATGGACTGATATTCCTTCTACGAGAAACAGTTATCCAAGCATTACTCTTCCATAATATAGCCACAATCAAAAGCTTAATAAATGTGATCCATTAATTATAAGTTGAATAGAGTACGCTTATACATTGATTGTTAACTGTTATGTTAATTAAAGAAATAGATTTTTAAAATAATTTTGTAACAAAAATTCAAGAAAACATTTGTAATTTGTCTTTGAAGAAGAATTGTTTTTCTAATACTGTAAGATGTACCAAATTAAATATGTTTCTTTAATAAAAGAAAAATACATTTTTGAAATTAATGTTTACTTCAGTATTCTCCAAATTAGGAGTAAGCAAAATCTATAAAACCGAGCTCTGAAAGCAAGCAGGTACCCGATACTCAGACTGGTAGCCAAGTGAACTAGCTATTGCGTTATCAGTCCCTTAAATGGTAAGTCTCAACTCAAGAAAGTATTTTTTATGTCTACTGAGGATCGTTAAGTTTTGAATAAAATCATTTCTTTCGTGTACATCTATCTAAAAACTCTATGTTTCTAAACTTGTCACCTTAAAAGCAGATATCAGATCAAAAACTAATTGGGTGTTAAGAGACTTAGTAGTGTTTAATTGAAATACCTTTCTTTTTGGAGATTCGAAGATCCTACGATAAGACTAACTATTGATCGTATATATTAAATATAGTTTCTAAGATCTAAGATTTCCATTACACCTCGCTTAATAAATATTCTTTGAGCCTAGTGAATATTGCGCAGCCTGTTGTAGTCAACGAATTGGAATTTAGAACACCTAAGAACGCAGAAGGCGCATTTGTTCGCGTCGAAATATACGTACAAATAGTGAAATCCATGTATATATTTTATATATATGTACATTTCGGAATAGACAACAAGGATTTATTGAAATTGACCTAACCCGACTCGAAATCCTATGATTTAGGAAATGCGGTTTGCATATCGAGGTCATCCGTGTCGTAAATCTGTTTGTAAATAAAACTATTTTGAATATCTTCTCTCCGTCGTCCTGCGGAAATCTAGTTTATGTGGTCGATAACACATGTTGCATATTTGTTACAGGTGCCGCTGTTGCCGCGAAAGCATTCGCTTGGAATTCTAAAGGAGAACGGGCAGGAATTTGCTAATATTTTGTCCAGTGTATGAAATATTATAGACCAAGATTTAAAACGACGTTATATTGTTTTCGAGAACAAAATTGTGTTTTATTCTAATGAAAAAAGGAGATAACGTTTCTGTGGAGGCGCCCGTTGAATTGGTAGAATGGCTAATATACTTTGTTTGTTTTATTTTCTTTCCAGATTTCTTACGAGGTGATGTATTTCCCATATATAAGGTCTATAAGAAAGAAACACATCTTCACAAGGGCAATCCTGAAAATCCTTCTGAAATAATCTTCAATGTCTGTGAGGAATTTGTTTGTCATAGATGGTTTCAAAATGTCCCCGTTTACACACTGATTTCAATTTTGAGAATAAGAAGGAAATGATGGAACCAGATCTGGCGAGTGGGAAGGTTGAGGGAGGTTATTCATTTGAATTTCGGCACAATACTGAATTGACAAAACACTGTGTGGTCATTTTTTCGATTTTTTTCACTTAGCAGGTGTATTATTCTATTACCTACGAGACCGAAAACGGTCCAACAGGATAAACACAGTAGATCATATAACACATAAGCATTTGAAACATTTCTTCTGCAAGTTCTCTGACAGTCAAGCGATAGTTTGAACATACCAGTTCCTCAATTTTCTGAACGTACGCGTCATTAGTTGAAGTGTAGGGCCTTCCTAGATGAGGGTAAACCATTCGTAAAATTCCGCACGTTCCACGGTATCATCTCGATAAGGTTGCCTCAAAAATTGTAATTCAAAATGTTTGGATGTTATCTGAGCAGATCTCGTACAGTGATGTCCTAAAACATTCATTTGAGCTGCACTCAAGTTATTTCTTAGTATATTAAAAAGAAGGGAAATGGACATCGAGACTAGGGCCAGAATTTGTATTTTATACGAAATCAATGCAACCAACCTTCAAATTATACGGCAAGTAGGAGCTCCTGGGTATTGTCTGAACTATACAGTGAAGCAGGAAGAAGAAACAAGGAAATTCCAGGGCAGAGAACGACTGCGAGTTATTACAGGAAGTAATGACCAGGTCCTAGGTTCATAATTAGGAAATCATCGTCTTACTGCAACTCTCAGCAATCACAACGGAGTAGGTTCCACCGTTGGTTAATAAGCGGATCTTGGTGGATGCTGATTTAAGTGAAAGGATAGCCGTTTGAAAATTCTTCTTAACTGCCGCCCATAAAAATAAAAGGCTTAATTCGGCAAATGGAAGGTGGTGCTGTAGTCTGATGAACCCAACAAAAGAACCGTTGTGTTATCAAAATTATTGAACATTGGGGCGGAGATATTATGGTTTGGGATTGCTTTGTATGCAATCGAATTGGTTCGTTTAAATTGATGGAACATTGGTAAAGGACATTTATTTCAAGATTTTACGATAATTAAGGACATGAAATAGTTGCTGAAAGGCTCGTGTTTTCGCATGACAACGATCCCAAGCGCATTACAAAAGTGATCAAGATTTTTTATTAACAAACTCACGCGGGTGTCGCAATTGAAAACGTCTCCCAGCCATTTTGAAGGGCCATACTGAGTGTGCAACGATAGCGATTACCATTTCTTGTATTTTACATTTCTGAACTATTCCATTAAATTTAAGAACAGGTGCTTAGTGAGATTGTTAAAGGTTTTGAAACTCTTGATTGGTAGTAGTGTTTGATTCGTACTACTTGTGGCTAACTAAATATGCTCAAATTGAATAAGAATTAGCCAAAATGCGCCGAAGTATTCCACATACGATGGAAATTTCGAGTTACTTGTATCATTCGCATGAAATGGAACATTTCAGTTCGCAATTATTCACGCGTGACAACAAAATATAGACATCTGCATGGGAACATCCCAATCTATCCGAATTGCGCATTATTATGTAACTCTCTCGCTGATTTACAGTCGTCTATTACCTCCGACGCGTACACCACCGCGCCGTGCTGCCTGGCATGCTGTTCTCCCTGCACTATTAGCATCCGTCCATAACTGCATTAAATAACCGTGTTTCGAGGAAAGCAAACTGCCTGATTAAATATGCATTCCTCTGTTTAGCGCCAACGGAGGAGGCAATATGTAATAGTCACGTTCTTGCTACGTGAAATTCACCGTCGCCGTATTCTCTTTACCGTAATTATTCGTGCAGAAAACATTTAGATCTTTGAAATTATCTAGGAATCGAGTTGGTGGGTACGGTAAGCACGGAATGCTTCTAAACGACGAAACAAGTTCGTCGACGTGTTATTTGATAAGTTCTGGTGATTGCGAACGCGGTGCTTTCAAGATTCCGTGATGATTTTCGAGCGTTAGCGTTATCGGAGCATTATCCGCTAGCTACGTGATTTGAAAAATAAGCAGGTGCATTGTTATTTAAATAATTTGCGTTCGTGGAATTATGCGGTTTGAGCATATCGTTTTTTTTTTTCTTTCGGCAATGAAAAAGCGTTGTTATCAATTTGTTCTATTTCTTGAAACCGGGCAAAGTTTGCAGATTATGCGATTTTTTTTTATGGAGCGTCATCAAGGCAAGAGTTTACAGTAATAAGTTCAGAACCATTCAGTAGAAAAGATTGATGACGTAAACTTAAATACTAACATAGAGGAGTTATGGAAAACATTTAAGACTGCTGCAGCATAGCTGCAATAGGAAAAAGCTGCGGAATTCAAAAAGAACTTGCTGGTGGATAAAATAGGTTAGAAAAACAGTTGGCGGGAAGAAAAAGAAATGGAAGACGTTCCTACAAACGAAGAATAAAAGCAAATACGAAGAATGTAGAAAGGCAAGGATAATCGTAAAGAAAATAATGAAAGAAGAAAAGAAAATCATCAAACGTATTTGGGAAAAAAGTCACAAAGAACTTCGGAGAAAGTAAAAAAAAATTCTATAGAACCTTAGAAAATACGAAAAAACTAAAGTGCAAAATATTAAAAAACCATAAAAGACAAAAAAAGACAAAATATGACAGAGGAAGATAAAATGGACGAGAGACAACACTTCCGAGAAGTAATATGAATAATACCAGTAGAAGAAGCAGAAGAAATAACAATTACGGAATTGGAAGACATAATTGGGAGATACAAATTAGGAAAGTCGTCCGGATATAACGACATAACGAACGAAATGACTTGGGCATTACCAAAATCAGAAGAATGGCAAATAGGCATAAGCTCAATGTACAAGAAAAGCGATAACCAGAACTGCCGGAACTGCCGGAACTGCCGGAACTACAGAGCAATTACCCTTCTCAGCATTGCAGATAAAATATATAAAAAAATCCTAGAAAGCAGAAGTCAAAAACTAGAACATACACTGGAAGATACACAGTTCGGATATAGAACAAACGGAATTCAGGATGTCATATTTATAATAAGGCAAATAATAGAAAATAGTGAAATACATATTTGCTTCATAGAACTAGAAAAAGCTTTGGATAAAGTAGATAGAAACAATATATAAAACATATGTTGTTGTAAACTTCCGCGGTCGTTCTTTTAAAGAATTTGTACTACGCTTCGTACATCAGCGACGCAACATGCAGCAGCCCAGAAGAAGCTCCATACAATTGAGAGCGAAACGTTGGCATTCTCATGCCATTACGACGCAATTTCAACCCGGAAACCCAAATTCTTTAAAATATATAAAACATATTAGAAAAACGAGGAATATAAGAATATATAATTAAAGAAATAAAAGGTCTTTATCAAACAACAAGAAACTGCGAAAGGATAAAGCGCGAAACCTCGAAAATGTTTGAAACAACCAAAGGTCTATAGCAAGGATGTATTCTAAGCCCGATATTATTCTCCCTAGTACTGGACGAAGCAATAGAAGATAAAACAAAAATCATATAAAAATGAAATTAGCTACTGGAAGATGCAAAAAGTAGGAGTATCAGAAAGACGATAACAAAAATTTAAAAACATATCAGGAAATATTACATAAAATTAGCATAAATAAATTTTGGAACGACTGAAGCGATAATAATCAACTATAGTGGAGAGAAACACGAAATAAACATAATCAATAAGGAACCAAAAAAAGTGGAAAAATTGAGGCACCCAGGAGCAATAGTAACATGCATGGGAAATTTTGCCGAAAAAATTACAGCAAGAATAGGAGCAGGTAGAAATTTCGTTAGTGTAAAACAAACAAGTATCAAAAAATAAAAACACAATGAAGCTTTACTTAAAATTTTTGAGAGATGAACGAGTGTATGTGAACTGTGAAAGTGTTTAACTTGGAAAATTGAAATCTTGCGACAATTACGCTTAAGCTCTCAAATTGAAAAAAATGTGAAAATTTAATTTTTAAGTCGGTTTTAGTGCACTGGCAAGTTTTTAGAATTCTCTAATGTGTAGTCTTTCATATATCGATCGATGCAGTTCCCGGTGAGACATCCTGTATAAGCATGTTATTAAATATTATGATAAAATTTAAACTTTTCTTGAGTTCATATAATGTTGCATTGTCTTCTTGAGTTGCTCTTCATTTGACGTAGCTTCTATCTTTTGGTTAGTGTTACATTATTGTTTGTTCTGCTGATATAATAATTATTATTACGAAACTACAGATTTATCAAACATAACTTTATAGTTTTAAAAATTACGTATAAAGAAACACTCCCGTGGTAAAACAGGCTTTAAAAATAAAACTTCTAATGCAAATCCTATAATACCCAGGAAAATAAAAAACAAACTTGGAGCTCTTAGCAACGTTTAACGGTATCGAGTATCGCATTCGTTCAGACATTCTTCTAGGGATTAATCTTAAAATCGCGTGACCCGCTTCAAGCTCGTGATCTGAACTTTTCTAGTGGGTATCCGATTTCTCGCTTGTGAGCAAAGAAATATCCATCTATAGAATGGGTAAGTGAAGAGTAATCTTTTGATCTAAAGACGTTGATGAAGCAAATACAATTAATTTCCACTTTTTTTCCCATTGAGCGTCCTAGATATCCAACGCTCTCCTGATCTCAATTGTAAGTGCCGAGTTTTGGTGATTCAGTTTTATAACATTTTTAATGGGAAAAGTTTTCCAAGCAGGCCCAAGTCGGGGTAATGTATTAGCATCACTCTTTGAAGTAAATACGTAGAATAAATAAAAAGAAGGAAGGGAACATTTTCCAGTGAACCGTCCATTTTATATCTAGCGTTGGGTAGGATTTTCCCTCATCTTCAGCATATTCTCCGAGCGTTTCTGAAAGCGCACACAAACAAGTAGTTATCTTGGAATCTTGTTTGCCAGACGTCGTTACGTGCGCAATATTATCGCAAGAGTTAGTTCAATTCCGAGGTCCGGAAATAATTCAATTTACTCAGCATTACGGGTCGTGTTATAATTTTCACAGGCTTGGACATGTTGTTTGCGTGACTTATATGATGTCGTATTTGAAAAATTCTACTTAGTTCCTGACCGGGTTTCTCCAAATAGAAGGTTAAAATTAGACAATTGAATTGCTCTACGAAAGAAGTATTGTAGGTCTCTACGTTCTAGTTAACGTTGAATCGTTCATGTAAACAGAATATACAGGGTGATATTTGGAATTTTTTTTTTTAATTCTTCCGATTGTGACGTAATCGTACTGTTGCAAATGAAGTCCTCATCGAACAGATTCTTCACCCTTTTATTCCCAAAAAATTCATCACCTATTAGAACAATTTTGTTATTGATCTTGTTCACTGATGAATACATTTTTGACCGAACGTTAGCTTGCAACGTTGTCGCATACTTATACTTTGTCGTGCACCGATCTTTAACGAGCATTCCCTGAAAATTGGCCCATCTTTGTCTACCGATCGTGACATCGCATAACGCTTGGCAACTCATCTTCAACCGACTCTGCACTGATTTGAATTGATTCAACATCAACTTGCTTATGTTACTCAAGTGACTACTGCCAAGCATAGCTTGATTACCATTTACCTATTGTCGACCAACGCCTAACCGATTTTGCTGATCCAAAGCCAATCAGTACCCAACGTTAGAAAAGTATCATTAGTGTGGTATACCTCACTAACACTCTACCGAACGTGGCTAACCGTCAGCCAACCAACCGTCTTAATAAGGTTTTAAGAAGGAACCTCTGCCGTTTACCCTACCTTGTAGGATCATCACCTATTATTAGCGTAGAAAAAAGGAGAGTTGCATTCATTGTGCATAATCTGTCAAGCCTGATGTACTACCAGTTAATCAATGGCGGTTTGACATTTTTTTACTGAGAAGGATAATCAGATCCAGACATTATTTTTCTGAATAGTTAAAGGCTATAAAATAATGTTTTTTTTTTTGTTGAGCTTTCTCTATTTATATTGCAGAATTCATACCAGCAGGATTGTTGTATGTAATGCTTTTTGTACAAATAAAAATCGGGAGTTAATATTATTTAGTAGAGATTACAAACACAACATATGACTACCGAGTGATTCTGTTCTGACTTTCTTTATTAAGAACAAGAATTACTTTCGGGCGGTTAGGTCCAAAGTAGTATGTATAACAAACTAAGTATCCAACTGTTTCTCTCGCTTATAATGCTTCCCTAACGTTATGGCTTGTTTGTAAAATTCTTATTTCAAGCGCAACGCAATAACGAGAAGAGCAGGAAGATAGAAACGATTCTTTCAAAACGAAATTGGATATCTCCTACAACGACTTCTTGATCCAATTTGCGTTTGTGCAATCTCCCACGAGAAAGCTTTCCTTACGTTATGTATTACTTACAGTAAGTTGAATTATACCAAATTCCTTATCGATACGATGCTGTTTGACAGATGTTTCTCCCTGATAATCGGATTACTTGAACGCGTTGACGTTGTTAACGATGATTTGATAATGGAAGGCTGGATTTTTATAGGTCAATGATCCATCTATCGCAATTGAAGTGTGTTATTTTTGTATCCAATTATTCCTCTATCTCTTCCGTTTAAGCCGTGCTACAGCAAGCACATCGGCGTTGGGTGACTTGAACTTTAGTACGTTAATTATAGTGTTCCGCTGGATTTATTTAGTTTTTAACAATGTATTGTATCTAATATTTGTAAATTCTTTTAGTTTTCAAGTTAACTAATTTCTTTTAGCCACGACGTTGTGTGTAAAAGTTTTATATATTTCTCTGAGGCGATCCACATTAAAACATTACATTTTATCTTAATATTTATCGTATTTTCCTCAAATATTATCTTTTTTTTTATTTTGGAAAATATTATTTTTATTATTCAGAATTTGTTGTTGCTAAGTTGATGTAGCAGGTTTTGTCACCTGCAATGAAAGTTTACCTACCATTTAGAGCAATTCACTTAGATTATCTATATTCAACATTAACTATCGTTAGTCTCAGCGTTGGAGTATACGATGAAATGCCGCGGGCGAGTCCTCTTATAATTCAGCTAATTATCTCTAATTTCTTTGCAACGATCACCCGTTGTATTTTCTGTATTTCCATTAATTTTAGTGTTTAAATTCGAGTCTGTTACTTCTTTCTTCGGACCCAATTAACTCAATTTTCAAACTCGATGAAATATTCTTAAATTTCTTATTATAGTCCTTTAGACTAAGTTACTTATATTTTCTTTTTACTGATTTAAGCAAATTACTGTTTTTTTTTCTGTTTGTGTTATGGATTTTGCAAATGTTTTGCAAACTACGTGGAAAGGTCAAGTCAAACTGGAGAATCCAACTAACAACCTGGAGAAGCCAACCAACCACCGGAGAAGGCCAACTAATCATTCTTGGTTGAAAGGGAAGCTCGTACGATAATCCAGGATTCTGCCAGCTACTTCACCGCTCGAGGAGCCCAAACTAGTATGCGTGGTCACTAAATAAAGGTTTTGTCATTAACGTTCTTTTATGATTTATCGTCTATTATCAAATATATTTTTTTAATATGTTTATCAGTTTAGATATTTGTTCTTTTTTGCCTGTGATCAATTGTGGTGCAGTTGTTTGAGACAACCACAGTTGATATTTGACAATCCTACCCTGAGTAATCTCTTTGCTCGCCCTAAACGCAACTCTAACGGTTACTCTATTCTGTAAGCACGACTGATATGAATCAGTTGACTGTTTGCACTTGTTTGGAACGGATGGTATAATGATATGTGTCTACGTGAGTATAAAAAGGTGTTAAAAAGAAGCGGGTGGAGGACAATAATAACTTTCAAACGAAAAAGTAATTACAATTTGAAGGGCAGATGCGAATGATGGAATAATCTAAGAAATATACAAATTCATGTGGATAGTTACGAAACGCGATAAAAAATGTTAGTCATCAATTTCATTTATGGAGCTAAGAACTTTGTGAAGTGTTAGTTATATAGAAAGGTGTTTATAGAGCTATTGAAATTTACGTAATCAAGCATGGGTTCTTTCTCATAGTCTTGCCATTGCGCTGAATAAGGTAACGCTCCTATAATTATAGTATCTGCAATACCACACCGATTGTTTAATCTGTAAAAACTGTCTCACTCTGTTATGCCAATGTTTTCCATAATTACATTTTTCTTATTTAGGAAAGCCAAAGAGATATGAACTTCGAAACACACTATCCAAGTGATAGAAGCATTTGGGTGAATATGGGGTGTTGTTGAACAAAATTAATTCTTTACTAAATCTTGTTTTTGCTACTAACGAGATTTTATCCAAGTTGGTTTGGTAGTTTCGAAGAAGGTTAAATATACGTGAAGCGCAGCGAAGTAATTACAAAATGTCTTCTCAAAAGCTTCTTTTTTACTTGGTAATTGATTATGTTCAACTTTAAATCATCACTCGCAATAGCTCAACACTGGAGCACAGATGGGCACTTTTCTCTTGAAGTATTATGACGCTAATTTAATACTTCCAAACACAGTGAATTAAACTTCATTGTTACGATACATTACGTTTCCATGTAGCTTAAAGATCAAAAGAAAGCAGTTTGATTGCAGCTGCCTAGATTGTCTATTATTGCACCTGAACATTAATCACTTCTTTATTTGTCGAACAATTTATCACAATCTAGCACAACGGCGAAAAATCCTAACAAAAACGATGAGAAAAACAACATACCGAGATTGCAGTAGATAGTAAACAGCGCGTATATTTCTTGCTGCGGGGGTCTACAAAGAAACCTCGACAAAAAGCTTGCTATCTCAGCCGAAAGCGAGCTTATACTTTATTCACTTCATTGACGTACTTGCTCGAACATGCTTCGAAAAGGGGTTAATTCCTTTTTAAACAACCGGTTGCGGACTTGATGGTATGTACAGTCTATTACAGAAGCGTATAATATAGCATACGGAATATTCAAGCGCGCCATCTACAAATATTAATTAAAAAGATCCGGCATTACACTATAATACAGCAACGTCATCATTCTGGACATAGAATTTAGCCAATGAGAAAGAGGTAAGGGATGAGTTTTAAACCGTTCAGGGTGATAGGGTTGGATTTATAATGGAGCAAGGGTGTGATTAATGGAGATTTATTACCAGCGTACATTAACTCTCGTCAAGAACGAAACGGGAAGAAATTTCACGAAACATTGTCTTACATTTAATGTTTCGGTTATCTTTTGTGCCTCCTGGCGTGGCGGGTCGGTGGGGAAGTGCAGGGAAATTCCTACCCATCTGGAAGATAGTTCCGCCGATATAACTTGAGAACGCTATCTCGCGATTCATTAAGGATAATTATTATTTTTAGAATACCATTTTACGGCCGGAAATTCCACGGAATTCGGTGTTGCTTCGTGCTAATGGTAAGTTATTTTTACGACTTGGATGTCAGAAAAGGGGAAGAGGAACAAGATTTATCAGGAAATGGACATTTATAAATGCCTACTAAGTCATTAGGATCAAGAAAAAATTTGCGAAAATTCTTACTTCTAGCAGTAACAGATTTTATTGTTACTTAGTCAACAGTTAGTTTCTTGTTATATTGGATGGGCCAAAAATGAAAATAGCTGTTCACTGTTATGCGTTTTATTTAATTTTTATTTCACTTACTTGAAATGGACAGTTTGGAAATAAGCTATGCAGAATTTGGGAATGGAGCAATGTGTAAAAATCATTGAGTTTTACTTTGAACGCTCCATTGCTTTTACCCAATACAACACATACGTACAACACTTTTAGGCAACAAATCTTCCATCAAAACTGGGGATATTGGCCCTATTTTGCGTTTCCTTGACCAAATATGGAGTGGAAGAACTCGCTCAGATCGTTACTAAGAAAATATTGAACTTGCACGGCAAAACACTGACAGTTGAGACTAACTACCCAATGGCAATTGGTGATTAATAGTGAATTAAATTTTAACTAAACTCAACGGTAAATACAGGTATTGCGGTTTAGCGAAAATCTTTTATTCAACCTTTCCCAATTTGTACATCGCGTGATAGTATTTGAAAGCTTTAGGCCATTTTTTTAAGACTTTGACCTTTACTCTGTTCTTTGATTTGTATATCCAAACGTTCCCGAAATGTAACTGCCATCTTCAAACTGGTTTTCCTAGAAGAGGAGACACTGACTCCAGTGCCTGTGCTATGAAAGGAATGCATTCTCCTTTCAACTTGATTTTCATCTTTGGAAAAAGGAAAATGGCACAAGGAGTCAAGTCAGGCTAGTATGCTGTTTAAAGAATCACGGCCTATATAGTTTTTCCTAAAAAATCGACTTAGGACTTAGGACGCCACGATAGAATTCTGCATTAATCGGCTAATCAGGAGGTGCAAGCTCTTAAATGTCAATCTCCATCGGACTCTTCTTTTCTTACCAATTGATGTTTGGCAATTTTTGTTTTCATATGACAATCTTACGGAGTTTAAAATAGACCAAATTGGTAATTGAAAAATCACAACCACAATCAGGCACTGTAAAGAAAAATTGTTCACCAACTAGTTCAGTTCACGCGTACGATTCAAGTTTTTGGGAACTTTCGGACGTCATTTTATAGGTAAATCGATCGTTTCGTTTCCCTTTTTTTTTAACATTCTTCTCGTTATTACTGTTGTTGTATTTCATAATCTCGTTCTCCATCACCTGTAAGTAATGGAATTACAGATGCATTAAACACAGAAACAATATCCATGTGGCATTGTTAGCAATAGTATTTCCAAAAACATTCTCTATTTCATGGATATTAGCATCGTGGTAATTATCCAATACACGAAAACGATACGCATCGATTTCAATTTGGAAATGTGTATCTTCATTGATATATGGATTACATTCGTTGTTTATAATACGCAGCCGATTTGCTGGATGTGGATGTAACGACCGTTAAAGTGGATATACCCGATACCCACACCCTAAAAACGCTTTCGTCTCTCATGGTTCATTTTCGTTCCACCTTGCTCATGGAGGGATAAACTGCCAAAGCTTCTGTATGCCTGTTAATGGGAGTCTAATAAACGTATTTCACGTCGATATTCCGAATGTTTACCTATAATGGACTAATAAAAACCCACCTATTCCAAACTGAGTGGCGGGGGAAGGGAAAAAGGGTTCTTCCCCCAATACAGTAGCCGGGGTACTAAATTTTTATGACGCCAAGACACGGCAGAATCTATTCGCAGAAGCGCTTGCGGTTCTGTTTTAGTGCAGGTTTTATATGAGTAGCTTATGGCCAAGTGATACATTCAAATAGCTTTTCTATATACACAGGGAGGGGGTGGGAGGTTGAGGAGGATATTTAAAACTTGCATGAAGCTCTCTCAGTATTTTCTTTTATTTATTTCGTATGAAACGCTCTTACTTTTTCATGTTCCGGATGTGTTAAGCTATGGGAAGAATACTGACAGGATATGTTTTTGGGGCAGGAATTATGGATTAGTGGTTGGGAAATGTTTTCTCTTCGCCGAAAAATATTTATATGTTACTTTATTTGTTGACGTGAAACATGTTTCCCCTTTTAGAAAATTTTCAGGTGAATGGTATTGTAAGGTTCTGTAGGGTAATGTAGAAATAGAAGCCTTGTTACGGACAATTAAAATATATATATTTTATTTTTTTTTTGTCTTGCTCCTAGTATATATTCACTATTTTTATTAAAATCAAATCTTTTAGATTTAATAAGTTTCAAGATTCCCAAACTTCTTTAATTAATGTTACGGGTAATTCCGAATTCTTTCCGCCGGTAGAATCTGCATGTTGTTTTCTTCCAACAAGCCTAGGTTGCTCATATGTTATTTAAGCATACATTCGAGTTAGAAAGCCTATTCATATCTATAATATACGCCTAGGTTTATGTTCAGCCAATGCATTTAATGCTTACTGCGTGACTTTGATCGATAAGTAGCCCAGACTCTTGCTTGTTCATTTTTTCAATGAACTTCAACATTACTTCCAATCCGGCTAGGAATACTGTAGCGTTTTGAGTTCCGGCAACAACTCCACTCTCTGTCTTTGTGCTGTCTGTGTACTTGGTAGGTTCGACTTTAATGAGCGGCCCTATTTACCTCTCTGCTTGTATTACCATTCTTCGAAACAGGGAGCCGAGAGGCAAACGGCGTGAGGCAGAGAAAATCTCTTAGAATAACTGTGATGACGTAGATAGAAATATATCCGTTGGTTAAAGCTGGTTGAGTGATTCTACCAATACTATGAGCAGCTTTATTGATTCTAGAAATTGTTAATGTGTTTCTAAACATCTACGTATTGTATTAAGCAAGCTTTACGTTTTACAATTTTTCGCGTTTCCGACAAAACTAAAGTAAATACGTTATTTCCCTAAATTAAAGTTAGCTGATGCGATCTTCATAGTTTAAACAGCCTCTTTGTTCGTATTTTTGCTTAAAGATAAACCGATGTTTTGTGTACATACAACTAAGTATGCAGCTGTCCTGCAGCTCGATCTATTCTACATCGTGATTGGACGGTTTATTTATTAGGACGATGTAATTTCCAATCCGCACAAGCGCCATTGTATGCCAGTGTAAAATAAATAAAATGCACAATTAATCGTTCACCCTTCCCAGCTATTTTAATCGAATAGTACTTTTCAGCGCTCGGAAAATGGACGGGCAATAAATCTAAATCCAAATTCCGGCTCTTTAAATACAACAGATTACAGCAAACGCGTCATCCAGTTTGAAGGAAATAATTCGAAATAAGTAGGATACGTAACCAGCAGAAAATACGAGGGTCGCGTTTTAAGTTTTTACATTTGTTATTGTTAGTTTATTTTCGGTGAGCGTCAATTGTGTGCAAAAATTGAAATTTGATGTTGGATGATTTGCGATTTCAGTAAAGGCTTAACACAACAACAATGCTTCGAATCACTTCTTTTGTCTTTTTGGCAAAGAAGCATCGTCATCTTATCAGCACTAAATTCTGCCCTGTTGAAGACTGTAGTAGATTTGTGTGTGAAAAAGATCTGTTTCTAGTAGATTCCGCATAATTTGATCCAAGCACAAGAAGGGCTCGCGTCAATTTGTGTAAGGAAATGTTCAACAAATTCGAGGGAAAGATCCGTAGTAGACGAATAAACTTGAATATATTTGTACTAGCCGGAAACTAAGCAACAATCAACTGTTTGGGTGCACTTTTGAGAAAATGATTGCTTGTTTCTTTCGTTGCACTGTATATTGTGTTGGAGGATCGAAGAACAGTCAATGTTGAATGTTATACAACAATTGGTTTGCCAAAAGTCAGCGATGAAAAAAGGACATCATATCATTCTTCACCGTGCCAGCACATGCAATTGTTTACTTGAAGGAGTTCGAATGCATGCTGAGGTGTATAAACTTTAAGGGGGAATATTTGGAAAACAATAAAACTTAAAAGGCGTCCCTCGTACGCAGGGAGACGACTCGGGTGATGCCGGAAAAACGATGCAGCTGCTAGCCGTGTGTAGCGACGCTGTTTACGTATTTTTCCGACTGCTTGATTGAACTAACGAGATTAAAAACTAGTTTTTTTCCGCGTTGCCCGTGTCCTGTAACTAATTGAATTTGCTACACAAGCGGGGTGGGATTTTCGTGTTTGGCCGTGATTGGATTGCAATTTTGTGCCAGAGTGAAGGATTACCATCTGGAAATTGTATAGTGACATTACAAGGAATTAGATGCGAATAAACTTGTTTTGTAAATAAAGACTTTGACAAATTAATGGAAATGTAAGCAACTACACATCCATCATATACAGGCGCATTTTGCTGTCTGCGATTCATCAGCATGTCTATGTGGAAGGTGGTGGCACTTTATACAACGATTTTGCTGAATGCATTTCTATAGAGAGACATGTATCGCGCTTTAAGTCACCAAATGTGTTACTTTTGTAACTTTTTCTAGTGTTCATTAAATGCTTAATACTTTATTGGAATAGAAGAGTGGTATTGTTAAGTAGAAACCAAGCAAAATAATAATATAATAAATATTTTGTTTTATTTCAGAATGAAAGAAAAAAAAATGAAATTGTTAGCAACATCAATCGGAGTAGTCTTTATTTAATTTTCTATCCTTGGTGTAATACTTTCCCTGTTTCTGCTCTCAGGCTTATTCTGCAGATAACCAAAGAATTTTCGTTTTATTACCGCTAGTTATCTATGAATTGTCAAAAAAATTTTGCAATTTATTGTTAGATAATTAATAATTTAGAGTTAAATAATATTTAGTACCACAAGAAATAGAAGTGTAAGGAACATGGTTAGATTCACATAAGAAAGAGTGAGATGGAGTTACGTTAACCAAATAACGGTTAGGTAACGCTTGTCAAAAATCTTATCTGGCATGGTCCCCAATACAAGTTATATGGAACATACCCGAAGGTCGGAAGAACATTCATCGGTTTTAAAAATTTGTCAACTTTCCATCTTACTTACTTAATAAAGAGGAGTGAACGCCGTGTTTAAACAAGAGGATTCGTTGACGCCAATGCATTCGTTTTCTAACCAGAATTAGGGCAAGGCGTACGCAAATTTGCTCTAAAAAATTTGTTATCATATAGCATCTTTTTGATAATCACCTACGAGTTAATATTGTAGATCCTCAGGATGCGTCACGAATCCCCATAGTGATTCGGCATTTGGCGAACTGACCGCCCGTACTTATCAAGATCCCTAGTTCCAAGCGTCACAGTTCTTCTCCCAAATCGCATTTCGAGCTGATTTTCCCGAATTCGGAAAGTGGATTCATATCATACTGCCACTTCATATTGCATCAGTCACTCAACGTTGCATGCGGTTCAAAGTGAAAGATACGTTAAATACAATTTATTGATTTGATTGCATTATTACTACAATATGGAAGTAGGTTGAAAAGTAATACAATTTGGCCTTCACAAAATGTTGAAAAGGAGGGAAACGGAAGGAGGACATTATACATGGAGTTGATGTATAACGACGCTAAATATCGTGAGTATTTTCGAATGAATAAATTACATTTCGATATTGAAACGATACTGAACTTAATTCACATTATGCTCTCAGATATGTTCCTACACGAAGCGTTTCGTCGTAATATTCCCGTTGAGAATACCGGCCATTATGGGACGCACCTGATTCAATACGTGCAGTATAAGTATGAATACAGTAGTTGTAAAACCATTCAGGAATATTTTCCGGAGCCGATGCATTACGTCCTCGAAACATTCCGTGCATGATAATATGAATCCACTTCCACATCAGGTTAAAGGTTAGTGAGCAAGAACATAACTAATTAAAGATCTAAAAGGGCAAAATAACCTTATTACCTGTCTATTTACCTTTCTTGTGTTTTATTGTTTATTTCTCTATATTAGTGTATTTATTATTTATTAAATTACTACCTATAAAGGACCTCACACCTAAGATTTTAAGGTGAAGATATTATTTTGATTTTAGTGAATACATGATATTTCAGAGAACAACTCAAAATTTAAAACTATTTAACGCTAAAGTCTCACTATTTTCGGCGAGGAAGGTTAATAATTTAGTATATAGAGGACGCTGTTAAATTTGGGATTTTCGAATGTAACTTGCTGCCTCAATTCAAAGTATTTGCATTCCTAGCTTTAAGTTATTGTTGTTAACTGTTCTTCCTCTTTAATTATTTGTAATTTGTAAACATTGCATAATCCGCTTGAAACGAGCGAATTATTTATTCACACATGACCACAACCTCCGAGACTTATTCATTAGATTCATTAGATATTAAAGTAATTTAGAGCTCACAACGCAAGTACTTATTTATTATCATTTTGTTAATAACAGCCTCTTCATCATTTTAGTACATATTAAAGAGAAGCGGGACTAAGTTATAACCCCGAGGCATGCCACTTGTTTAATTAATGCAACAGTACTGTGTGCAATTTTAACTATATCAAAGCTTCAAACTGCCAACCTCTAACAATCTGTCAATAAAACATAATTTTGATTTTCTAAAACCTCCAACAATGGTACGTTATTGCTTTCCCTTCTGTCGACATAACAGATGATCTCAGGATTGTTTTATTTCAATTTACAAGACACGTAGCTTGCAGCTTGTTGAAAATAATGCCGGTTTTCGGCAGGGTATAAATTATAAAAATTAATCTGGAATCTCCGCCATGGAATATTCAATATAATCGCCTCAATGTACGTTTCGCAGCTACGCTTAATATTATATTATCTGCTTTGAGCGTTAAACTTTCATGTAGACGTCGGCAAATTGCCGTTTCGCATTTCGCCGTCTTCTATTGCACGCTCCATTAATTTCGGTATTATGATTGGGGAGCTGATGAGAGCTAGTATATGGCATGTGATAGCATTAATCTGATGAAAATTCTGAAATATGGCCCAAAGAATTTGTTGTAGATGTTTGCTTGGATGGAATAAAGGTACGTAAGTGCAAAGGAACTTTAAATTTGGAAAAGGATAGGGCGGACGTGAGTTATGTTCTCGTTTCCCCTAGAAATATATTTACTGAAAAAAGAACGTACCCGAATGTACCACAATACATGTGGCTGAACAACGCTAACCACGCGTTAATCATACCCATTATATTAATTTTATTTTTAACATTACACTATGTTGTAGTGTTAAAAATACCGCTATTAGAATTGTATCCATTAGCGTAATCAAGAATGCTGGTCAGTTGAGGCTTTTCCAGCCGTCAAAGTTCTTTTGTACGCCGTTTGATGGTCATCCTCATATGTTGCAGCGAGCTTGTGACCGCTTTTATCACTAGTTTGTAGAAAAATGTCCATAAATGTATTTTATAAAAAATTAACAATGTACCTGGAGAGTGTTACTAGTGTTGGCTAGGATCTCGAAGGGAAATGATAATGCAGGGTTTGGACTACACACACCAGCAACAGACTCGCTAAATCTCCTGCCCTACCCTGTCTTTCTTGAGAGATCGCAAATATTCTAGGAAGAGCGAGGTCGTCACGAAGTTAGACGTTACGTACATAAAGTTTCGTGGCAATAGACAGCCCTTAAATGTTGGTAACACTTGTTTTACTATTTTCCATACGTTTCAAACTGGTGTTCCAGGTTTGAAGATAGGTTTGGATACTGTCGTATTAGAGCATTAGTATTCGATTTAAGTTGGTTTGACATTGGACAAAAATCTTGACTGGAGCATTGTAAGGGAATTTGAGGTGTTTACAAATCTCAAATATATTTTGAGCATTGATTACATGTTACTATGCCGAGGTTTATTCTCGCATCCTTTATGGAATCAGATTTTTGGGGGGCTTCGGTGGACGTCAAGGATATGTTTTTGGTATAAAAGAGGATTGTAAGGCGTAGATACAATGGATTCGGGCCGCGCATCCTTTAAAAAAATACGCATCTTGTCTCTGGCTGCTGTTTATCTTCTAGAGACTCCCTGTTACGTTTACGCCAACAAAAGTAGTTATATATATATATCAGAAATTGCGATAACCACAATTACAATTCACGGAGTGAAAACGATTATGTAATTTCCAATAACAGACTGAACCAAGCGTAGGGATTAGCGTCTTCAAGAGGCTTCCGAAAAGATTTGCAAATAAAAACCAGTTTTAAATTGTTATAATTTGTACGAATTTATTTATTTAAACTGATGCAAGATTATCAGGTTGACACCCCAAAATTTAGAATTCAATGGAAAACGTGGAACACATATGTTTAAATTCAAGCGTATTTCGCAAGGTTTTACCTTACAATTCGACACACTAACACTTTCTTCTCAGTAATTGTTCCGTGGGGAACCTGCAAAAACTGTTCTAAAATTATAGTCTAGAAATCTATTTATTATTTATTCGTCAATTCTGCACTAGAATATTAGAACTGTTTGTTATACAATTATACAGTTATACAATTTTACCGACTGTTTCCACAAACGGACGATAACTTCCGCTATTATTTCTGGCAGTAGAGGAATCCACGGATATGTTTGGACCTGGTGTGTATATTTCTTCTTTGACGTATGGAAAGCTCACAGAAAATCGTTTGAAAACCTAGCTAACAGATGTTTTATTTTAATATATGGAACCAAATAGTGTTCTTTTGATTGATTCTTGGAGTAAGCATTGTGGCACTATTTGCCAGAAACTGGTATCGAAAGATAAACGTACCCAAAAACACAATGGCAGTGATATAACGGCTAAGTTTTGTTTGGTTTTAGGCTCTGAACAAACTTTTTCAGATACAATGAATCTTATGAACTTAACATTATTATCTGTCTAAACTTTGTTATAAAGCACCGTTTTCTAAGTAAAAGTGATTTTATTTCTATTATATTAAGTATTAAGTAAAAAAGAAATTATAATACAAAATTGGGGCTACGGGGTACTCGGTTCTCAGTTATATATTTTTTTCTGAAAATATTTTCCATTTTCCTTAAGACTATGTAATATACTTCAAATTATGTTTAAAAAAATATATTTTTGTGGTTTCTAAGATATTTACAAAGATGGGGATTTTATCCCAAAATAAGCCGATTCAGTGGTTAAAAGCTATGTTGTACTTATTTCAAGGATTCATCGAAATCTGAATTTTCGGGATACCGGTGTTTCCATGTAAGTTGATTTTCGAGGATTCTATTCGATTTCAAACAAGCGCATATTTTATCTTGTATACTTCGTTTCAGAATTTCTACATTTTTACAAGAAATCGTAAAATTTTACAGCGCTTTACCACACCTTATTACAGCGCTATAATATGAAATAAATCCACATCCAACATTGTCAAAAAGCCATATTGAAGACGCGGTCGCATCTAAAGCTGAAAACTTTTTTTTATTTGTCAATGCTGCGGGCTTACCATGCGATTGCGTCAGCGCGAATAAGGCGATATATCAAATAAATTTAGCGGCGTTATAAATCACTCAAGGGTGAATATAATATTTTCCAGAATTTTTACGAGGGTATGCCCCAGCGGAGGTAATAAGAAGACACAGACGTTCTTGCAAAATCGGACCGAAATTATGTCAAAATCCCCATACGAGAATATGTTATTCATAAACATGGGAATGGCGGCGGTGGCAGCGGTCGTCGCGATGTTGGCGGCGGTGGTGGTGGTATATATCGTGATTTATTGTTTCCCGCACCACCTTAGTGTCTTTCGCGGGATTTATTACGCTGGGAAGTCGAAGGGTGGCCGGTAATAAATATGGCTCAGCAAAATTATGTAAGCTGGAAAAAATTGTAAGCATTCGAGTTGTGAACTATTTCAAATGTCCAGATCGATATGATATGCGTAAAAGAAGTGTGTTGTTTTTATACCATGACACTCTTTCAGTCTCTACAATTTCATCGAAATCTGAATTTGCGGGTTGCCAGTGTTCCTTTGCCAGAGACTGCATAATATAACCACGTTATTACGTTTTTATCAAATAATGTTAAATTTTACATTTTGAGCAATTATTCCCAAATACACATCAGGTCGGTGCTTTAGCAATGTTGTATGAAAAATTTCGTTTGAAGATCTCCTGTCTATGTTTTCATATGTTAACATGTAAATTAAATTTCACTACCGAATTATAAACCGTAATACCTGATTAAGGTATTCTCTTTGCATGTTCCGTCGAAATAAATGCCACAAACATTTTCACCACTGAATATATTTTATTATCATTATTTATCACATGTAAAACGATTTTCCCAACGAAATAGTATCAGAACCAACTTCAAAGTGTTCCGAAGCGTTTACAATTTTAATTATATCCCTGGGGCCAAAGGGAAAGGCAAAAAATATAATCGAAATTCTAGGAAAACGGCGCCACGTCAGTTATCTCGAACGTCCGGAAAGAAGAAGACGAAAAAAGTAAACAAACAAACTTATTTTAAATTAAAATTAAAATACGAATGGAATGACGTTCCTGTCTCTGTTTTAATATAACTTTTCCTTTTTCTTTCTTCATCTTCTGGTTCTTCATTTCTAGGGCGACTTCCACGGCTTGTTACGCTGCGATAGAATTACGTACCGTACGCGCCAACACAAAAAAGATTTGGTATTCGCTTTTCGCGTATCTAAGTGTTGAAGCGTAAAAGCAAGATAGAATTAATTTAAAGTAAGTGGCCGTCAAAGTGAGCAAATTGCAGTGTCTAAGTTTAGGCGAAAGAGCGCCCATCTCTAAATGTATTGTAAACAGTATGAGCCAGAAGATGTCTTGTAATGTGTTAAAATGGAAGAGCTGCTAGCTGTGCAATCCATGGTATTACGTTCTGTATTTGATTAATGCAACAGTTAGGTTTGGAATTTAGTGATGTAAACAGCAAACAGTAAGGCGCGTAGAAGCTTTGGAAATATGACAAGTGCTGATAGCAGTAAGAAAATCTTTTGTTGGATTAGAGCGATGTTGTGTGCAGTGCAAAGTTTTACAAGACATTGCATTGTAGTTCTTCATTACTGCTTATCTAAAGTCAAGTATCAAAGGCTAGTTAACCCTAAAGCTCTCTGGTCATTTGCCTGGAATCGTAGCACAGCTTTAGGAATTCCCGTGTTCTACAACAATGAACAATTAACTCAATTAACTCAAATTGGAAAGTGGTTTAAGGTTCAAGCATGATATGACATCTGGTGATGATAACATTTAGTTTTCTAGTGAGTGTGCCTGTGCGCTGGTGATAATACATAATTTGATTATTAAAAAATTCATTCCCGGTAATTTGGGAAACCACCAAAATAGTGCCAGGATCTAAGAGTGGACGGCAATGTTTAAACCTATTGAAATAGCTAAATTTCATTGTTTTACAATAATTAGAGCAATCTGTTTAAGAAGATTAAATGTAGGTTACTTCAGATGAAACTCATGAAAAGTTCTTTCTTTCGTTTAAAAATTAATTTCATCCGCCCTGCTGAAAACAAATGGTTTTTTTGAAGACATCTACGTAAATAAATGTATTAGTTACAAAATAACAGCAACTTGCATCACTACATGCTTGTAGAATAAATATGTGATACAAATTTTAAAGTTCATTCGAAATGTTTCGGGAAAAACGGTATCATATATCAATTTGCAGTTAATTACCTGGTCATTTTCACAGCGGGACAAAATATTGCGGTAGTTAATTAATATATCATGCACAGTATGTGTTCATATATCATAATTTTGTGGCGTTTACGTACCTGCAAATATTTGTTCCAATTTACAACCGTTAGCTATGCCAGTTTTGTTTATGGTAGAGTTGTAATCGGTGTTAACGGGTTACAGGGAGCGTCTCTTTGATCATGTATTATTGCCAGTACGTAGGTGATGATTAGCAATATACAAAATGAAGTTTATATTGGGTGCGGAAAAAATTTAGGAAATGCATGGTGAACATTTTTTATTATGATTTTATAGTTCTGCTTCAAGATGCATTTGATATATCGTCGGTTTTTTATAAGACTGTACGTGGCACTCTTTTTACTTTAGAGTTATTGCATACTTTATTCAAGAGTAGGTACTATGTTTCTCCATAGGTATAAGATATGACCATGTTTGTGCTGGGCGATGAGACTTTGTACATCTGGCCAAATCTCAGCTTAGCAAGCCGCTCACATAGTTTCGTGAATTCCAAATTTGAGGTGAGAATGAGGTTTCTTCCAGCGAGTGCAAGATGGTTAATGGATGAAGTGAGAGTGACCGGCATTAACTGCAAATACATGTGTACTTTTTTGGGGATTGAACAAGTAATACGAAGGTAGCGCTTTGAGTACTTACAATGACCACTACATGGTGCTATTGAGTTTTGATATTACTATTTTCGTAAAATTTGCAGCACAGACATCGGCCAAGTAGTTTGTTTGCAGTGAGCGCAATTTTCTGTAATTATGAAAATTTCACGTAAAGGTTTTTTGGTTCGATGATTTTTTAAGATTTTAAAGCCACCATCAAGAAAGACTGTTCATAACTGGTTTGCAGAATTTCGTCGTGGTCGTACTTCCATCAGTGATGAATTTCGTGAGAGTCGACCAAATCGGTTGTTCTTCCAAAAAGCACGATTGAGGAGAATCGACATGTCTTACCGTGAGATAGAAGGATCCTTAGCTACATCGTGTCACGTTTTCCTTAAGTAAATAAAAATAAATTAAAGATTACAATATCCCATTTGTTTAGTGAAAATGGGAGTAGGTACCAAGTTTCAAAATAAAGATCTTCAGGGCGTCACATCATTTCAAAACACGAAGTTGCCTACGTAAACGCAGAAAGGGAAGGTATCAAGTAATACGGCCGATTTAGCGACGAAAAAATTACAAGAACTGGAGCTCTCGTAGTACGAATTCGGAACCTAGTCAACTGACGGAACATTACCGATACGATAAAATAATTTAATTAAAGTCATAAACTTCGCAAAACTGAAATGGAACGTTAAAGGGATCTGTTCCCGATGGATATCGCATAATTTGACTCAAGCACAAGAAAAGATTGGTGTCAATTAGCGTAAGAGAATGATAAAAAAATTCGACAGACGTACCTCAAAATCCGTATATCCGTATTCCCAGATGAACCGAATCCAACAAAGTTGTTCGTATGCGAAGCACTTCCAAGAAAATGCTTATTTCTTGCGTTGTTCTGAATATATCGTGTAGCATTGGTTAGGAGAATCGAAGAACTGTTAGCGCTGAATGGTATACGGTATGGCACATAGCACGTCAAACAATAGATCATTTGAAGGGGAAAAATATCCAACTAATTTCTCATCATCCGTATTTACCGGATTTAATGCTTAACGACTCCTTTTTGTTCTCGAATATTAAATAAAAAATGCGTGAACAGCGCTCTTTATTACATTCAGAAGCCCCCAAAAATCTAGTTTTGGAGATGCAACCTTCAGAATGGAAACAATGTTTCTGAAATTAATTCGAACATGGGAAATTATGGAATTAATCTTAGTAGATATTTCAAATAACAATAAAACAATTTGTACCAATTTTTCTTTTCTTTTTTATTGTTTTTGTAACATAAAAGCCATCCCTCGTACAACACGCAAGTATGTCGTATGTCGTTCTTGTCGTCCATTACTAGCATATTTGTCAAATTAACATTCAAGTTTGTTACACGGGCAACATTTATAATGAAATTTTGATTTCTTTCACGATTACCTCAAGAGCTAAAATGTTCCGTTTTACAGGTTAGAGAATATAAAAAGGTATGTACGGCACGTAATCTACTTGTTCGTTTACAACGTCCATCTAACATTGTAAGCGGCTTTAAAATTTAATAGGTACAACAGTAACAACGTAGCCAGCAAAGTTCCTTCTTGCGTGTAACGATCACAAACTTGTAGAATTTTCTACGTGCGCTATAAACATGTAGTTGACAACAGAAAGAAATGTAGTATTTTATACAAAGTCGGCATTTTTGAGTTTAGAAGCGATGGCATGTAAAGTAGCAATATAATCTTTTTGTGCATTTTGAAATTACTATTAATTTTGCTGGTAACATGTTATATCTTTGCTGTCGGTTAATTTTTTTTCACGATTTCTAACAGAAGTAAACTCTTTCGAATGCGTTTAATTAGGGTCTGTTAGCATTTAATTATGGGTAAAAACCGGAGTATGTCTTTCCGGACGAGGAAGCAAAATTGTAGGGCTTCTGTTAATGCGAGTCTCTACTGTAGGATGGAACACCTCTTGACTCGGTAAAATTTTAGTAGGGTTGCTTAATGATCACAGTAATCGATGTCTATTTCGCAACCTGATGCTTCTCCCAACAATACAACAACAATAACAACAACAACAGCAACAACAAAGAACCGTAATCAATTGTATGAAATAATAGTGCGCAAAGTAGAAGAAAATGAAAATTTCATCAAAAATATTTTGCTTAGTGATGAAACATTATTTTCGTTGCATAGGTCTCACAATTCCCAGATAACTGGTTATTGGTCAAAAGAAAATAGACACCTAAGCACACAAGAATTTTAATTTATTTTATTTATTTAAAAATTCATTTTGCGGGATCAAAGGCAATAACTTTTATATTTGGTTTTGCCTACTATTAGCACCAAGGGAAGAGAAAAGAGAAAAGAGAAAAGAGAAAAGACGTAAACGTTACACTTGAATATGAATCTTTGTTTATCTTACAAAACTAATAAATTTGTCGCATATCTGCACAGAGACCCAACAAAGAAGTCACATTTACCCGTAATGGAACTAACTGTACAACAAAAACGGAGTGTAGTTGTTCGATATTGTTCTTTAACCGGCAGCACGTGGTTAAGATTATTAAGTCGGCGTTGTGTATGTAGGTATGCTGATGCAATTAGGTCGCGATCAGCACAGCCACTTACATCAACGTGCATCGATACCTTATCACATTCTTCACTACAAACATTTGACGTCGCTCTAATGTATTTGTCTATATTTTAACCGGGCGCTCAGTCTTTCTTGTTATCTGCTTCAACGGAGCTTTGAAAATGTTCATTTGAATACGTTTCTGATTCTAAGTGACTAAGTGAGGCTCCTAATGCACGGTTAGCTTTCTGATGACCAAATCTTCAATCAATAAATGATAAACATGTTCTTTCGAGATCTCCACAGCCTCTGCTATGTCTCTAATCTCAATGCAACGATTGTTTAGTACCATTTGGTGAATGTTTCCAATCGGCAGTGGTTGCAGTTTTTGGCCTAGCAAACAAAAGCAAGGCGAATAAAATTTTCAGATATTACAATTAACTTATAAATTTACTTGCATAATCAAATGTTTCTTCGTTAAGATTATTATAAAAGAAAAAGTAAAGTTTAAAGCTTAAACGTCTTCAATTTCAATATTTTCCAGTTTTTCTCTCTTTCACAATTTTCAATTCAAATCAGATTCTTTCCCAGGAAAAGCGGAGAGTAAATAACAACAATAATACTATCCGTGGTCATAACGATATTCCCAAGGTGAAATCTGGCAAAGCCAAAGAGCGAAAAATTTCGTTACAATCGTCCGCTTTTCCCCAAACCATCTACCTCCTCCTATCGTTTTCTTCGGTAAGTTATCTATTCTCGAGAGGGAAAAAAGGAGTTGGATTACTTTTCCGATATCCAAAAAGAAAGCGGACCGGAAACTTTTCACTTTTGCATAAGTCCGGCAGTCCCGCGCCTATGTAATCTCACCCTGAGTATTCGAAGAGTGTTGCCGGGCTCGTCTACCCGTTACTATTCTATTGTATTATCATTTCTTACTCCGAGCTACCTCGCCTGGTTGGGGTTTTCGTCTTGCGATCTTATCTTTACGCGTGCGAAAAAAGGGGTCAAAGGAGGCGAAAAGGAAAGGTTGCCGGAAGAAGTGCGTGTCCCGCAAAAGCGAGGATTGGAGCTGAATTAGAGAGTGTGAGCTTGGTATGGCGTAATGTCATCGTTTGCTTTTGAAGCGCAATGGAGAGAAGTTTTTGTTAATTCTGGGAATAGGGTTCTATATCGATTGTACGTTTTAACGTTAGCTATGTTCAATTTAAATATAAGTTCTTTGTACTCAACATTAAACTTAATTATGCAACTGAATTTTTTTCTAGTAGTGATATTTCAATAAAAGTCGAAGTTTGTACTCTTACATTAGGAAGTAATAACTCAGAGGGGTTTATCAAATTCCTTCAAATTTTGGCCAATGTTTGAAAGGCGAATGCTTAAAACACTGTATGAGCAAATAACGTAAATTATGGTACCTTGAGTGTTTAGTTAAACATGACAACATTATTTAATAATTAGTGTTATTACTCAACATAAAAGAAAAGATAAAACGAAACAGAATTTCCAATACAAAAGCTTCAAATCAACACTTTCACTTTCCGTATTTAAACAGACGCGAAGGAAGCATTTTCCGATAGTTTATATTCCTTCACGCAGTAGAAGAATAAAGTGCGGAAGTTTCTGACATCTTCGCCATGACAACGAGGCACACTCCACGGGAAAGTTTGCTTTCAACACAGCCAAACTGACGCCAATAAATATTCTGAACAGCAAGTGTTTGAAACAGGTCGTGTTTATGTCGACAGTAATGTCTTCACACTTGGCAACCGACTCAACTTTCTTAAACGAAAGTAAATATGAGAATGTTAAGTTAACGGAAAACAAATGACTGCGAGAGTCAAGGTTATTTTGTTATCTATATGTATTAGCTTTTGTGACGGATTTGCGATGATATTGTGAAAGAAAGGCCTAGAAAGCATGTCTACATTAGGACGTTGTAATTAAAGAATTCTATAAAAAAAACAAACATTTACTTCCAAATCTGAAGTATTCAATGGAACTGTTATACATACAGGGTGGTGCAATAAATGACAAAGCTCGATATATCTGCTGTTAGAGGAAAATTGCTTTCGGAAGACACCAAGCTGCCCGCATTAGCGCGGATATTTAAAATTTGAATTTTGTACCCGGTAAGACGTTATTTTGTTTTTTTTTTTATATATGTATAGTATGTTACATAAACAACAGAATATTATATAATATTCATTTACAATGAAATTAAATTTCATAAACACACACCAAGAAATCAATCGTATAAATGCTCCTTGAAGAATATTTAAAGGAATATCTTCCAACAATGACGGCACGGCTGTGAAGTGTAGCTTCACTTCTAAACGGAACAAAATCAAAGAAACCTTCCTGACCACGGATTTGTTTTTGTTACGGCTACCAGCACATTGAATTTATCTTTTCCGTAGTAACAGCTTTTGTTCTTTCGCGTTTCTCATACATTGTTGAATCTGTGCGGTTAAAACGCTTCACTAATCTTTCAGGCACTTTTCTGTCAGGTTGTCTTCGTTCAGGGCATCTACTCTGGTAAATTATTCTTGTATTAAGCAATTTTTTATGCTCGCACACAAACCCCAAATCATATCTCTTAATTCATCAGGAGAATAGTTCGTTTTGGAAAGTATTTGCTGTTTTAAAAATTAATAGAAGTCAAGCGGTTGATATTTCTTTACCGTTTGTAGCAGATCGCTACTTAAAAAGTTCGATCGGAGCATCGGATAATATAATATATTTAAATCATTTCTATAAATCCCTAAATTTTCCACTAATTTGAAATATCTTCTCAGCTATTGAATGAGAGCATGAAGAAGGGGTACATCTTCTCCTTTGGAAATGTCGTACATTGGTGACCATTTGAATAAAATTAGAAAACCGTAAATTTCCATTTTGACTTACCTTGAATAAATGCGACACGAGTCATAACAAATTACAATTGATATCAACAAGTAAGAGTTTATATCACGTTTTTAGAATAAAATTGATCAATATTTGCAGTAAGGGAGGCGAGCTTAGCCAGATATAAACTAATATATAGGGCGCATCATTTAAAGAAGCACAGGTTAAGTTCACCTTGGAGTTATGGAACGCACTGTATAAATGTAAATAATTTTGAAATGTTGCGTTTATGAGTGGCTACCATTTTTATTCGAAAGTTTTTTTAATATCTCTCTTAACAGCAGGTATATCGAGCTTTGCCACATCTATGGAGATGTTACAATGAAATGCAAAGTTGGGGATAATCATGTCTTATTTATTTTCAGTAAACCACTTACAATAAATTTTGATAAACTGAGCCTCCGCTTGGGTTGTTCTAGCTCCTTTTTGATTAATCCTGTGATGCCAGATCCCCTTCAACTGCTCTTATATCCCATTAAGTTCAACGTCTTCTTCGCCTTTTCTTCGAAATACTTTTAAACTACTTTTGATTGTGTTTCATCAAAACTTATGCTAAAAATGTATGTTTCTGCCTTACTGTTTATTTGATTATCACAGGAATGCTAATCCAAGGACTTCGATATCTCGGTGGTTGGTCTATCGATGAATTTTACAAACAATCCTATTTATTGAATATAACTCGTGACTTTGATTATTCTCTATAGATATTAATATTAATGGACTTCTTCTTTTAAACAAAGGATTATTACCAAATGGCGTTTTGATGCCAGAATTCGAATAACAAAAAAAGGACTTCAAATTATGTAAATATAAAGAGAATTCTTGTATTTCTTCAAAATATAATTAAATTAATTAATTAATTTATGTGTAAATGAGCACATTTCACCCCAATATATATGTACAGATGAACGTATATTTAAATTTACATAATGTTTCGTTTCAGTTAAACTGTAATGTATGCAGAAGTTAAAACAAAGCCACTTAGTCCTAAATAATCTCGCTCTAGAAAGTTCAAACAGTATCACAAGATAGGAAAAGCTTACTCTCGAAGTTTCGCTAGATACAACCAGCTCTACCGAAGCAACCATATTTCGGCAACATAGAAACGGGACAGAGGCATAAATTGAATAACAATAAAAAGGTGGAGCTAGAGAAATCCAGGATGAATTAGTAACCTGGAAGGATAGTAGAACAAAGGAGATGAGAGAGTGTTAGTGCGGAGGTAAATTTAACGAAGAATGTAGGTCATACGTAAGCTGCGACCCAAATATTCAATTGTTTTATGCTGAAAGCATTACAAAATGACTCTTTTAGTTTGGTGTAATTATTTGAAAAATGTTTGCCGGTGATTTATTGAGATCCTATTCGGTGATTTATATTTATGAGTTTGAGTCAATTCTTAAGGTTCACATATTTTTCCTTTCTCCAAAATTGGAAAATCCCATGAGTTGTTAAGGCAGTTATCTTCCTAATTGGTTCATTATTTTTGGTTGGAATGTTTGAAACTAAAAAAAAAGTTGAATGACAAAACTTATATTTAATTTTAATTTTGGAGTTATATTCTAGAGGAAATAACATTGTATGTTATAAGTGGTGGGCATCACGGTCGGAATGAGTCATAGCGACTTATATATTATATTTAATATTATATATGCACGTTCGCTTGCAGAGACGCACTTAATAAGTCAACAGTGGAAATTGCTGTTAAATTGCGTACAAATATAAAGTATATACGTGTTTAAACTACAGTAGAATATATTACAATTACGTCTGCTTTCATAATGCGTTCAAATAAGATTTAAAATCAATTTGGTTTCATAACAGTATCGCGGGCTAGCGTTGGTTAAAGCCACATACATGCAATGTATCCGTTACATTGTAATTAGCTCAAATAAAGATTATAATTGTAAAGAATAAATTAAAAAAATGCAATAAAATAATGAAAAAAAAGTCCGTAGCTCTAATTTCTTGAAGAAAAAAGAACTATCGCTTAAAGATTCGAAAATAGCAGGAAATTATAGAATAGACGTCAACGAATAAAATATCTGCATTAGAAAAAGTACGCTTTTATTTATATGGATTACATATTGGATTATTACAACTTGCTACTTGTAATAATCCAATTATTTATTGTATGTATTCTCACAGGAAAAGTCTTGGAAAAGAGATGAATGGTTTTAGTTCCAATCATATTCATGGAGAATGTTCATGTGTATTGTTATTTTGAGCATATATTTTTATGCTCAAAATAACAATACACAGACTATCCTAGATCGAGTGGGATTGCATGAGTAACTTTTTTATCATTAAAAAATGGAGAGCTTCTTGCGCTGATCAGTTTGAGAAAGTTCAAAGTGTCGAACCCGTCAAAATTGTAATTTTCGTGTATGTCAATTATCTTCATAAGTATAAGAGGCACAAACAACGTTTCATGTGAAAGTCCCAATTTTAAATTGATATTGAACAAAAATTTAAGATGGCGGCTTTTGAGGTACTCGTATCAACTTCCTTAAGTTAAAATAGACGCCATATATTGGCTAAACATAATTACTTTATGTGACGTATTTCGAGTAGTATTAGGGCATGGTTCTAGCCTGGTCCGCGCAGTTAATATTGTAGCTGTAATTACCTTCAGTACTTTGTTCTTTAACGTACCCCACAAAAAAAGTTAAGAGGCTTTAAATCCGCCGATTTGGCTGGCCACTGGGCGTTTAGGTCATCAACAGCAACACTTTACCCTAAATCCAGCTATAGTTTTTGTTAGGGTAACTACATATTCCGGCTTATTCTTCGACTTATTCGGACTTAAAGTAATAAATGTCGACCATATGTGCTATACATCTGCTTCAAGCTACTGTTATTAAATATTATCTGAACGGGGCAAGATCGTGGCCATCTTGCTGCAATATTTGTAACTTTTAAATTAGCATCCACAGTTTGGATATTTATAGCGAAGTAGCCTTTTCAGAATCTTCTCCACCAAGTCTCTGCATTCTTATTAAGCTACAGTCTATCGCGTCAATAACACGAGCAAATGTTACTATGTTATAAAACCCTTGTGTTGTGTTACCTACTTCCTCAGGAAGTTTACACACCTCAATATAATTTTAGCTAGCGTGATAATAGCAGCAGATACCTGGTTTTTATTCCAGTCGCTGATGTTTTTAATACTCTGATAAACTCGCTTGCAGATATTAACATGCTTTAATATACTTGTTGTGTAAAAAATATCTCTTCTATGAAGTGTAACTAAATACACATTAGGAAATTAGAAACAAATAGAGTTTGCCTCAACATACGTACTAACAATATGAAGTTGTATCCATATTACAATAAGTAGTTAGTTTGGATTATATAAATAGACCATGCTGTATGTGAAATTTAATCAAGACAAATTAATATTCCTGGTGCGCGGGCAGTTCGAAACAAATATCGCGTTCCATATTCTGGTATTCATTCGGGCGCTTAGAAAAGGAGAAACCCGGCTATGTAGATGAAGCCTTTGGGGAAATAATAAAATTTCATCCGGGTACGGCGTAATGACGTACATTTATAAAGTCGATCGCAGTATGCGGCGCGACGTCTGAAAACTGGAAGGAACGAAATGTGCTGCGTTTTTGAGAACAAAGATTTACGATGGCGTATTAAAAACTGCTCGAAATTTATGGTTTTGGACTTATTACAATGTTGTACGAGAGCATGTGTAGTTTTACTGTTCTTCTACGGTAACTACGTGATGCGATAAAGCGTTCCCAGGGGTGACGTGGAGCTCTTTAGTGGGGATTTTAATTGCGGAATTTAAGGTTAATTAATTGCGAAAAACTTACTACATTAGATGCTGGATTATACAACGTTAAGTGCGGTGTAATTAGAATTTACAACGAATTATAGATGTATAGAGCTTGTGTTAATGACACATTGATAAATTACTCAAGGGCGCAATTATCTTTAATCCACGTGGTAGATGAATACACTATACAGGGTAAGGCGTGAGCTTAGGGCAAAAGTATTTCAAGAAGTAAGTAGAATAAAAAAAAGTAAAATTTTGCGGCCGTAGATATTCGACTATGCGAAGTAGAGTATACATTATTGGTTAACTAACGTCGAAAAGGAAAATCGATGTGCGTTTTGCAGACAAAAAATGCAACAAAATGTTATGAAAAGTGTGCCGTAAATATTCACGGCTATTGTTTGAAACCGTTCCATGTTAAATAATAGAATTATTGCAGTAATAAATATGTATGTATAGTAAGCGGCATAACCGGAAGCAATATGTTTTAAAAATATTTTAAATAATTTTTGTATAATCGAATATCTATACTTGCAAAATTTTAATCTTTTATTCCACTTACTTTTTGAAATACTTTTGCCCTAATCTGTACCCTGTATAAAAACGTCTAACAAAAATTTCAGCAAAACGATATTAGTTAATCCAAGGCTCTCTTAAGCTGTTCCTTTTGCAAATAAAAGACAGCAAGATGCTGTAAAGAATCGCTACACTTGAGATATTGGGAAGAATTATTTCAAAAGGTTTCAAAGTTTGCATTCCTCAAAGAACATCAACCTCCAAAGCCCTAGAAACCATTAAAAAAAAACTGCAAAACGGACGTCTGATACATGACACCTCTATGCAGATCCCTATCTTACTCCAAAAATAAAGTTTAAAACACATTCTATCTTTGAACGTGTGTAGGTAAGACCACTGACGTATGCAAAGAATTATTTATTACGCCTTGTTAAGCATAACAAGCGAATGCATCTGGAACGACGTGTTTTACCGTCGTAGTGCGCCTCGAACGTGACTAGCAAGGAATTATTTGCGTCTCAGGTTTCCATTGTAAAATTCACGAGAGGCAAAAGTCAAGCGACGCGGAGCGCCAGGGCGGTGGCGTCTTTCCATCGACGGGTTGCGGCAACAGGTTAGCTCGTAAAATATTTCGTTATTGGAAAGAGATTGAATTTCAAGTCGATACCACGGGGTGGAGAAGGTGCGTATTGAGCAGAGGGCTGATGGAGACATGTCACATCTGCTATTTATGGGTTTTATTATGTGAAGCGGTAATGTGATCCAATGAGCGAAGGAAGTGTCGTGATACCAAACAATATGCTATAGAATTAACAAGTTAAAATTTATCCAATTTTACTACAGGAGTCGCCCATTTTCCAATGTGATTAAATCCGTATTTTTTTGGAAAACAAGTCGTGGTATTTTTGTGTCATATAAAACAGAACAAACGGATTTATTATCAAGTTTAAAAGAGCACAGAAATAGGAAAGACAAACAAGTAATTGATGAATAATGCAGTAATGACTGCCGGGTAGTGTGATAAACAACACTAAAGTATCGGCACTCTTCTCACCACATAAGTTCAATATAGTCCGGCTTAATTAATCAAAGAAGCGTAGATCCTCATTATTAACCGTATGATGTAGCATACGTTGACAATGGGGAGCTACGCACCTTCAAACCAGCTGTTCCGAACTAATTAATTGAGCGTGTGTGGTGTGCCAATACTTTGCTGTGGTTTGCCAATCATTGTAAACCATCCTTTACGTAACTTAATTGTAGCAAATACACCGTTGTAGTCCTTATGGGTTCCTCTACGCATGCTGCATGAAACGCATGCTGGAAGTTGATAATATAGATACGAGTATGTTGAAAACCCATTCCTAAGTAATTTGCTGCCCAGCTTGTCAAAGGTTCTAGCACTGTTTAGAAAGACAACTCCAACAGTTTGTCAGTGCTTCCTTTACAGTAAACTGGTTTTTGACTGGCACACAGTTGCACTATGGCATTGTCCTACATCGTTGACTATGTTCTCCAAGCTACGGATAGAGGTGATGACGATAGAAACTTCAGTAGAACTTTTGGCTTGGCCTGCTATGACATTTTACCAGCAATTATGAGGTCCTCTGTGTGTCTAATGTTGCCATACTTGGAGAACGGGGTGCAACAGGTGTCTTTGAATGACTGCGTATCGGAAAAAAACACTTAGTCATATTTTGCTCTATCTGTAATTTTCCAGCAACATTCGAAATGCGTAAATACACGGTGCACAGTTATATTTATCGTCCAAACCTACAGAAACCAGAAACCTACAGAACATCAACATCAACATTTTGAGATTTAAGACATTTTTTACTCCTTCTAACTGTTTCGACTTCGTTTGCACGTATTCAGTTGTATGGATCCTTAATGATCCCTTTTCAGATATCCTCGGAGACATCGCATTATCTTCTTTCTTTACCGACGGAGAAAAAGAATGTCTCGATTTATTTTCTCGTTTGAAGGATCTAAACTACTGGAAGACTGTTAATATCTCTCCATACCTCGTATATCGATCTTTGTTTATGCTCGAGATGAAATGATGAACACCACTCACCGATGAAAGTGCAAAAATCAATAGCTTGGCATCTGCATTATTGAAATCGCGCGACGTCGGTTGCTCCCAGAAGGTTTTTAGACGACGCGATCCGATCAGATTCCTTTCAGAATTCACAAACACACGCTTGCTTGCCAAGACGAGCTGGTTTTCTCTTACGTTCTCGCCGTTCGGCGGTTCTCGTGGCTTCCACCGTGACGCGGATGCCGCAAATGCGATTTGAATTATTTCTGGTAGACGTCCTTTAATAATAATGCGAAGATTGTATACTGCTTTTATTGGTTGGCGTCTTTTTTTTTGGTTGAGTCGCGGTTTGGCGTCTTGGGATTATTTACATTATACACATCCTCGCCTTCCTCTTGTGGTATTTCCTTTTTTGTAATTTTCTGACGTCAACGCTGAAAATACTTTGAAGCTTCTTAAATTATACATATCATTGGAGTATTTTCCATCCATAGTTTAAAGCTTTGGAATGGTTCAAATTGTATCTGACTGAATGTATTTAAAAGGTGGTCATTGAAGGTTGAGAATCTGGTCGTGAATATGCTAACATGGGGGTGATACAGGGTTTCATACTTGGAGCTAGCCCCTTCGTAATTTTTATTAATGACTTCTTTATGTCCAATGAGGACATTAGTGCTCTATGATTATATTGTATCACAGTATTTTGAAGCTTTTGTGCTACCATGTTTAACCTAGCTAAACTCCTTGAATTTCATTTAATAGACTCAATCATTCTGAACTGGAAGCTCACAGCTTATTAATTACAAGAATGTCGGAAAAAAAAACAATGCTAAGCTTATCCTATTTGGTGGTGATGCAACCGCGCTTAATTCGGATATCACTTTAAATCATCTCCTA